>CABFOW010000873.1:69710-97578 GCA_902141385.1 Timema californicum | reverse complement strand
ATTATTATTATTATTAGCACCGCGTCTTACTGCCCGTTCGGGTTATACGCACTTACGCTAATGTGTAATGGTAGGGTGATTGTGAGATGAAATGGAGGACCTACAGTTTAACGTGGAATCCGAACCACGGTGGAGGCCTGGCATTCCCCACATTCACAAGATGTCTTGTCAGAGGTGAAGGAAGGGTTTGGTAATCAGATAAATCTGTGCCGGGACCGAGGATTGAACCCCGGGCCCCCAGCAGAGAAGTCAGACACCTTACTCCTAGACCGCCGGGTCACCCGAGACCCAAGTTGTCAGAGTAAATAACTAGTAAATTATATAAGCTAAGTTATAATAACTTTACTATTGTATTAGGGGGGGGGAGAAAAAAATCCTTTCAAAGGAATGTTAAAAAGAATAGCAACATTTAACCAATTTAATGTGCCTGGAAATTATTAAAAGACTGGGTATGATTCTCTTTGATTGTGGACAGTTAATTATTCATCATTATAAAATTAGATTATGGAGTCTTAAATATGATATATGCGTTTTTATAAAAATAAAGTTTGGATAGGAAGTCATAGCTTGTAAGAGGTATTAAAATATGTTTTAAGGAATCATATTGGATATGTAAGAAACAAATGTATTTTTGTGTTATAACTTGAAATTATGAAAGTGTCCTTTTAAAAAGTTAGTCTGGAAATAAATGTGTGTATGGAAAACAAATAGTGAGTTTCACAACTTTAAGAATAACAAACACTAAATATCTAAGTTAAACTTTAACCTAATTTTTTTTTTCAAGAAGTTTACACATAATTATCTAATAAATTTTCTAAGAACATGGAGTTTTTGAAGTGTGAGGACATAACCATTTGGTAGGGATCAAATGTGAATCCTGGACCTGCCACATGTATTGTTATTTTAGTTTAAAAAAAAGAAGCAAATGTATGCCAAATGATGGCAAATTAAATATAAATAATTTTGTCATCTTTAATGTTTTGGCTTTAATACAATTAGCTTTAAACTAAATATAAATAAGGAAAAGGATAATTATTTAACTGAGACCTTTCCTACAGTAAATAATCAAAGATATATTATTTTAATTTATAATAATTTTTTTAAACAAATATAGAAGTGCAACCATGAAGAATTTTTAGTGGCTGCTTTTATATTTCCATAAATTTGGTTGGATGTTTTTTTTTAAGTTTATACAATTTAAAAGAAAGGATATTTGATGTTTTAATCCATATGTTAGGAATAAGGAGGGTTAGTTATTGGTTTTACAATCACATTGTCATGAAGAGGGAATGGGAAATTACAATAAATGTCACATGTATAAAACCACTCTCAATGCATCCAGATGAGATTCGAACTTTGACCCAATTGTCAATGGCAAACCAGTCCATTGTAAGCCCTACACCATTGGCTGTGTGACTGGCAGTGTTAATGCTAAGGGGTAGTTGGGTTGTTTTGGATGAAATTGTTTTTAGTACTACATGTCTTACAGCTCCTATAACTTGGTAAAATATTATACTAGTAGCTTGGTGAGTATTGATTACATTTTTAAGTACTTTATAAATATCAATTTAATTAAAACCAATATATTCCAACTTTGTGTTTTCTTGATTTTATTAGATTAAATAAAGCTAAGATGACTTTAGTTGAGATATGTTACATTATGTTAATTAGTTGTAACAAACAGTAGGCCTACAGTATTAGAAAGACACCAAACATGTGTGCACTCATTCACACATGCACACCCACATATGTACCTCAGCTTGTGTTATGTTAGTAAGTAAACCAATAAAACACACAGTAACAGCAAATTGATATAGTTGGTAACTTGAGATGTGTAGCTTTGCCACATATGTTAATTAAGAAAATTGTTTTAATAAACACTGCACTGATGTATAAACATTAGTGGGCTGATACAATTAAAAATTATATTTTCTTGGAAACTACAAAACATAAGAATGTTATCATATATAATGAAAATGTGTCCTGTAATGAATAATTACATTAAATATATGGTTAAGATTTCAAATAAACTTAGCTTTAGACACTGTAAAATTAAAAATCATAATTTATTTTTTTCCTTAGCACCGCGTCTTACTACCTATCCAAGTTATACACCTATGTATTAACTACACTAATGCGTTAAGAATAAGGAAGGTTTAATTTAGGGGAAGGAGACCAGCATTTGTGTGAAGGAAAAGTGGAAAACAATTTAGACAAACCACGCTCAGAGCACCCAACAGGAATCAAACCCATACCGCCCCGTCTTCGGCAGTCTAGTCTATTGCGAGAGTAAAGCCTTGGGCCATGTGGCCACCAAAGTGGGTATATTTATATAATTAATGCTTTAACTATAATAGTCTTGTTTATAGATAAGAATATGTGACATAGGGTTACTATGTTATCTCTTTATCCTGCCTATATCCTCTTTTCAAAGCTTAAATTTCACTTTAGGCGAGCGAGTTCTTGATATTTTTATTTTTTTATTCATTTATTTTGTGAGGAAGGGGGATATAAAAAATGATGCTGTCAGGTGGAAGAAATTAATGTTTAGTACAATGGCCAAGCTTTTGCAGTCCTGTCAGGATGCTTTGTTGTCTCAGTATTCAATTTGATTCCATTTTACAGTAGTCTTCTGGGTTGTAAATGTTTCCAGCTCTAGCCTTTTTATTTTATTTTATACTATTATCCTCATAAATGGTGGACTTATGAATGAACAAGTTAATTGTTGGTATTTAAAGGGTTTTTACTTGTACAGTTCAGATTAAGGAATTACCATACTTACTTACGCAATAAATAAATCACTAATGAAAGTGATATAATTAACAACTAAGTAAAAATGGGACAGGAATGTGAAAAAAGGAAGTAAGGGAATTGGTAATTGGATGTATAATATATCTGGTGTATTATATAATTTATATACAGTATTATTAAAAAAAAAAAGTTTTAAGGGTTTCATTACTTTTTTAATGTATTTTTTTACAAGGTATGTAATCTTAATATAATAGTTCAATTAAGTGAAAAATAAAAACCTGAACATAAAATTGAACCCAGGACCAATGGTTTTGAGCGCCAATGCTCCAACACTGAGCAGTCCTGATTTATCTCATATCTTGGGCAATCTTTCACTATTTGTTGGTGTATTGAGTCTATATGTGGTAATTGGTGAACATAGTGACCACTTAAGAGCTGTTTAGGTTTACACTGTCTATGTTGACATGTAAATGACATATGCACTTTTTATTATTAATTCATGTGAATCACAAACTGTGCATCACAAATAATGAAGGATGGACCTGGATACAAGACGAACTAGTAAGGTTAAGTTATATAGCATTGATGCACTAAGCCAAATGTGGTGGATTTGATTTCTTTATCCAGGTTGTCAATTTTTCCCTTACTTGAATTAGATTAAGCTATTATCATCTTGGTGACCTGGCGGTCTAGGGGTAAGGTGTCAGACTTCTATGCTGGCAGCCGGGGTTCAATCCCCAGTCCCGGCATAAATTTATCCGATTACCAAACCCTTCCTTCACCTCTGACAAGACATCTTGTGAATGTGGGGAATGCCAGGCCTCCACCGTGGTTCGGATTCCACGTTAAACTGTAGGTCCTTCATTTCATCTCACAATCACCCTACCATTACACATTAGCGTAAGTGCGTATAACCCAAATGGGTAGTAAGACGCGGTGCTAATAATAATAATAATAATATTATCATCTTAAAGGGCTCAAGGTACATAAGAATTGAGAATACATAGTTAAAAATAAAGGTAAAACTAGTGCCTATCTAAGAGTGACAAAATAATTTAAATTAACCACTTCTGATGAAAT
Organism: Timema californicum; assembly: GCA_902141385.1. Classification (NCBI taxonomy): domain Eukaryota; kingdom Metazoa; phylum Arthropoda; class Insecta; order Phasmatodea; family Timematidae; genus Timema; species Timema californicum. Next base: position 93,747 of record CABFOW010000873.1, on the reverse strand, counting down.
AGCTATGTCAACTTATCACATGATCATGCTTAGGCCGTGGTCATCTATAAAAATCTACCGAGACTTGCCTTGTGTTTGCTGTCATCATTGTCATGTGGATTTTATATAATATATACATCAAAGTTTGATTGAGTTAGGAATTAATGGATGGTTACAAATTGTATTAGAAATGGTTTGTTCAATTACTAATATTATGTCCTTCACGGTGTTTTTACTCTACGTCACTATAATCTGACATAGATATAAAAAAAATCACGCAACCATTTATTAATAAGAATATAAAAGTATATATAAACACAAGTTTGACACGATCTCCAAAATCCCAGGCCTAGCCCCTCATTTTTAATAGTTTTTTAAAGACATATGGGAGTAGCCTTATGAGAGAAAATTGTGTCTGGTCTAGCAATTAGCTCAGTTGAAAGAAATATTATTGAAATTAGTTAAAAAATAGGTGCTTTCATATTTTTCCACATCATTGAGTGGGGAGTGAAAATTTCTTACATATAGTTAAGTTTTAACAAATAATCTAAATAAAGGGTAGGTAGTTATTTAATGTATGTGTTTAATAACTAATAAAGAGGGTTTTAAACTGTTATATGTTCAGCTTCAGATGCCATTAGTGTGTGTGCAAAATAAAAGGAGCTTTTTATGGTACTATTAAAACACTGTTATAAATAAACATGACAAGTGTTGAACATAAGGTGATAAATTTTGAGATAAATATGGTAAATTTAAAGTGAAATAGACCAAACTGAATGTTTCGTTCTAAAAGCTGTATAAAAAGATGCATGACCTATAAAGCAGAATTTTTAGTTAAATCAATTTATTTATAATTCTTTGTTATAAGATAATAAAAGGTAAACAACATTTATTTCCAACGAATGTGAAGGAGTATTTCTGGAAAAAAACTTTAAATAATATTTTTGTGTTATCAAATATGTATAAATGAATGCTCTAAGTCCTAGTTAGATTTATTTATTGACTGTTTGGGTAAAATGTATGGTGACACTAACTAATATAATCAACTTTTTTTTTACTATCAAATATGCTTTAATGAATCATAAAAATCTCAGTTAAATTTATTCAATGAACGTTTGTATAGAATGTATGGTGACACCAACTTATATAATTACTAGTTAAAAGCTATGAAATAAATACCATATGCCTAGTTTATCCTTGGTAGAAGGGGCGCTAATCGAAACTTTCCTATGGTAAACAATACAATTAAAACTAATAAAAACTATTAATATAGAAATTAAGTAGGGTCACACAGGTTTAAATCTAATATTGACACAAATAATAGCTATATCAATATCAGTTTTATGTAATTTTCAAATTTTGAGGGTGTATCGCAATATTAAAGATTAACTTTATGTCATAAAAATTGTTCAAAAAAACAACAAATATGCACAAGATGTCTATTATTAATTTAATTCTCTTTAATAGTACTATAAATAAATAACATTTTATCAAAGAACTGAAAAAAAAGTATTTCAATTTTCTGATATGAGTTAACTTTTTTTTTTAGATTACTATTAAAATTGATGAAAGCAGTAATAGCAGGGCTTAATAAAAGAGGGTTAAGTTGTGTTGGTAGTAAAGAATTACAAATAACACACACTTTGTTAACTCTCAAAGGTAGCATTCTTATCTTGTTGGATTAAATTACGGCCCTATATTATAAGATACTTCATTATGAAAACGTGAAAGGTAAGCTTGCTACTTTCTTAGATCAGTTGCAGGCTTACCACATGGAGTTTATGAGATGTTGTTATATCACTTAGCGAAAATTATATATATTTCATAACATTTATAAAAGTCACAAAAAAATTTTTTTTTTAAATTAATTTTTCTCATTTTACAGGTGCCACATATTTTCGGGTAGCAGTGAAACAAAACTGTGAGAACAATGAAGAAATCAAAAGAAGAAGATGGTCAAGATCCGAACCTCACCTCTTTGCTTAATATTATCTGGGATTTACCACCAAAATCCAGAAAATTATTTATAACATGAAACACCTTTCATAATTCAACTTCTTGTATTAACAAGAAATTTGGAACAGCTAGGTAGAAAATTCATGAAAGTTGAATAAAACTTTTGAGTAAATAATCAATTTTGCATGTTACTTGCCATAAAACTGAGAATATTATAATTAAGCTATTGCTAGTTTTATAACAATATAAGAATGTTAATGTTAAGTAGTCTTGAATTTTTTATAGTATATGCTAAGACTTATAATATTTGACATATTTTGAGGACATACTTTTCAAAATCATAAATTTGTGAGCAAGTAGAGAAAACCAAATATTCTAAATATAGCTTTAAAATAATTGTTTATTTTTTATAAGAGTTGAAGTCAACTAAGTTAAAAAGAGACCAAACAAATAGCAAATATACATTTAAATTTCTCTTAAGTTTGATAAAGCTGATAAAAAAAAGATTAAAAAAACACATTACAAATGTGTGTATGTGGTTGTCAAAGGTTGATTTTGTATTTAATTACTTATCTTGAGAGTAATGTTGTAATTTATTCGAACCTTCAATCAGAAAAGACTATTAAAACCAAAATGGGTGTTTTTAAAGCTATAAAAAGTTGTAAAATGAGTTTAAACATAGGTACTTAATTTATTAAATTGGATGTAGTATTAAAAATTCAATTGTACCTTGAAAATCTTTATAAATCACTATTTTAAGTAAGATAATGTTTCAAGAAAAGATTGGAGCATCAGCATGAGGCTGTAGACAGTACATAACAGTAATGAAAGAATAAAACAAACATGAAGAGGGGAAAAAAGCGATTGTAAGGGAGTGTGTGATATTCCTGTTTCATCCATTTAAGAATTTTATAAGTATTCAAGAGTGAGAAATTAATTTGTTAATTGAAATTAATATTTTATAATTATTTCTATTTAGGTAAATTAATTTCCCCAATTGACTAGCGTAGGCCATTGATAAAAAAAAATTATATTGAGTTTATAATCATTTCTGATGGATGATTAGTCTCAATGTGACATCCAGACAGTTGGAATACTTTAGTTTTAATTGACAGTCAGAAATATGGTTAACTGTTTCCTGTGGTCATATTGTCTAAGTAAGACATCAATTTCACAATCGGCTGTTGTGCCAAATCTGGGGAGATAAGGGCCAAAATCCCGGTTGGATGTAATGAGAGTGGATTTCGTTAACTAGCTTCCACCCTCCCTCCACTCAAAAATATGGGTGAGTTCCCCCAACTCTAAAAAATGTGTTGAACCAAATTTTGACTTCAACCCAATTCTACAATATATTAAGTATTATATTGCCATTTAAATATATAAACAACAGTTTTGTACTTGTGTCGAGTATGCATGCCTGTGAAATTGATATTTCTTACTAAAATCTTGTTGGATCCCCATTATCCTATTTTGAATATATCAATAAAACTATCCATCGTCTGCAACCTATCAAAACCTAAAAAAATAAAAATATACAACTAAGATTCTTGAATTTAAAATATTTGGGAAAATATGTTCAATTTAATGAGCAGAAATAAGTATATCATACATAACGGTCTAGAAAAAATTAATTCTGACTTCAATTATACCTTTTTAAGTGATTAAATCTAGCAATAGGTTGATTCCAACAGTTTATCAGTCCAAGTTATATTATTTTGGTTCTTGATTCTAGGTTCCAAACTAAACTTAATAACACAAACTAATTTAAAAACATTTGGTCTGATCCAATACATGAAAGTGAGATAACCCTAACTAATAACTAGTCATATGTAAGCCACCTATTTTAAAATAAATAATACTTTCATCACTATGTATTATGGGTTGTTATAAAAGGTGTTATTAATTGGGCATGTACATATAAAATGTATTTTGCAAATGTATGTAAAATATATTCGATTTTGCTAAAAATATATTCAATTTTGCTAAGAATATACTATCTATTAAGAATTATTGTTTTAGCTTACATGAAAATAATAGTGGACACACTTTCTAGGGATTATAACTTAATGTGAACGGCAAATTATAAGGAAATATAACCTCATTTGCTAGAGTGTGGATGAGAAACCATTAGTATAGAAAAAAAAACCTGACCAGTGAATTTTAAAGAGAGTAAATTACTAACCTGTTGTGTCAATGTTAAGAGGTTAGCTTTTTGCCTGAAGCATGACAATTTAAAATCTATGTTAAATGTAAGTAAATATGAAAAGATATTGGGTTAATTTTAAGGTTCTTGATTGCAGGACTGCATAGCAGCATGCTGTTTGGGTTGATTGTGACTGCTGCAGCGCTCAAGGCTGCCCTTGGAGTTGTAGGTACCAGCCTTTGGTTGGTTCCTTTACTCATTGCTGGCATGGCTTATTATCGCTATGATGCTGTGGATCCAGAGTCACAACCAATTGATCAATATCCTCTCTACAAAGAATATGACTTTGTAGTTGTGGGTGGTGGTTCTGCAGGGGCAGTAGTAGCTAATCGCCTCTCAGAAATAACCAAATGGACCGTTCTCTTAATGGAGGCAGGTGAGGATGAAAATGAGATCACAGATGTACCATCACTTGCAGCATACCTTCAGCTGACAAATATGGATTGGCAGTATAAAACAGAGCCAACAGGTAGAGCCTGTCTTGGGATGAAGGGTGGTCGCTGTAATTGGCCTAGAGGAAAGGTTTTGGGAGGCTCCAGTGTCCTCAATTACATGTTATATGTTAGGGGGAACAAATATGATTATGACCATTGGGCATCATTAGGAAATTATGGATGGGGATATAATGATATTCTTAAATATTTCAAAAAGTCTGAAGATAATCGTAATCCCTATCTTGCAAGGACAAATTATCACAGTGTTGGTGGGTATTTAACAGTGCAAGAGTCACCTTGGAGAACTCCTTTAGCAATAGCATTTCTTGAAGCTGGCATGGAAATTGGCTATGAGAATAGAGACATTAATGGAGAGAAACAAACAGGTTTTATGATAGCTCAAGGTACAATACGAAGGGGCTCTCGATGTAGCACAGCTAAAGCATTCCTTAGACCGGTGCATTTGAGAAAAAATATTCATATAGCACTTAAATCTCATGTGATGAGAATCCTCATAAATCCTGTAACAATGCGTGCCTACGGTGTGCTATTCATAAGAAATGGAGTGCGTCAAATTGTTTTGGCAAGGCGAGAAGTTATCCTTTCGGCAGGGGCAATCAATTCTGCACAAATTCTATTGTTGTCCGGTATAGGACCAAAAGAACATTTGGATAAAGTTGGTATACCAACTTTAAGGAATTTGAAAGTAGGTGAAAACCTTCAAGATCATGTAGGTATGGGTGGTTTAACATTTCTGGTTGACAAACCTGTTTCTATAGTACAAGAGCGTTTTCAGACTATTCCAGTGTCACTGGAATATATAATGCATCAACGAGGACCAATGACTTCATTGGGTGGTGTAGAAGGACTAGCATTTGTTAACACGCCATATGCTAATATATCTGGTTTATATCCAGATATACAGTTTCATTTTGCACCAGCTTCTGTCAATTCTGATGCGGGTGTACAGGTAAGAAAAGTTTTAGGATTAACAGACAATGTTTATAATACAGTATATCGTCCAATATCAAACCATGATGCCTGGACAATTCTACCACTACTTTTAAGACCCCGCTCCAGAGGATGGGTGCGACTGAGGACTTCTAATCCCTTTCATTATCCTTTAATCCATGCCAATTATTTTGATGATCCATTAGATGTTGCAACATTGATTGAAGGTGTAAAGATAGCATTGCGTGTGAGTGAATCAAAAGCATTCTATCCATATAAGTCCAGAATACATCGTACTCCTTTACCTGGATGTTACAAATACAAATTTGGGTCAGATGGTTACTGGGAATGTGCCATACGGACAATATCAATGACAATTTATCACCCTGTGGGTACTTGTAAGATGGGACCCTCATGGGATCTTGATGCAGTTGTCGATCCCAACCTTAGAGTGTATGGTGTAAAAGGATTGCGTGTGATTGATGCATCGATAATGCCAACTATTGTTAGCGGTAACACAAATGCCCCAGTAATTATGATTGGTGAAAAGGGAGCAGATTTAATAAAACAAGACTGGTTGAACTGGAAGAGTTAAAGATGAAATTCCACAATTCAACCATTATTTAAGTAGGTATTTATTAGATTTTAGAAATGTCCTTAAGTTAACCAGAGTTTCATCAAACTCATTCATTTCAAAAATTTATAAGGAAAGTGTTATTAATGTGATACATTTAAGTTTCAATTTTTATTTTTGTATGTTTTATGGTTTTTTTTACAATATTTATGATATTCACTGATATGATAAAGATTCAATTAATTCTAAGCATATTATTCCGCAAGTTTTGTGAAAAATAAAAAAAAACTTATATTTTATTAAATTTGTTATTAAATTTGCCTAGTATTTGATTATAGGGAAGATGAAATTATGATTAGGTTGTATTACTGGAGTTGAAAACAAATGTATTATGGAAATATTGTACTTATAATAATACAGGTATAGTTATATATTATGTATTATACAGATTATAATTTTATATTAAAATTTTGACATGTGAGAGGGTGTATGGTAGATAGAGTGTACAGTTCGAGGAAATGATTAGAAGAAGAATTGATATTTTTGTGTGTATGTGAAACAAAACGAAAAGGGAAAGATGTTTTGATGATGAGTGATGGTAGCCTGGCACTGTGATTGGGTGTGAATGAATGGGGAAGGGGAAGTTAAGGAGTAGGCTTAATTCTAAGCCCAAAAGCAAAGCTATTTGTGAGAAGGTATGAGTTTGTGACATTAATAATTCTATGGGTACAGAGGCGATTCAAGATTTTTTTTTGCACCCAAGTGGGATTGCTTTTTGGCGCCCCCTGTACAACCAAAGGGTTAATATGAAAATATGAAAATAACCTCCAAACCTTGTAACTCCAAATCTAACATAGCTTGGTCGTTTGTGATGGAAAAATAATCATCTCTAAATCTTACAAAAATAGTCCCTAAACCTCACAAATCCAAAGCCCAGGCATGAGAAGAAAATATGAAAATATACCCTAACCTAGCAATTTATTAACACTTAACATAAAATGGGCATATTTTACATCTTTTTAAGAATGTCTCCACTATTTTATATATTGGCCTATAACAGAATTAAGTTTTATTACCTATTACATCAATACATTTATAAAATAGTGTATTAATATTACTATACATCAAAACTCTGTGAACCTTCTTTTCTGCAAAGTCTTTAATGATCGAAAATGTATATTTCTCGAAAAACATCATATTCACCCATCAATGCTTGCCCTACTAGATGCTCCTGCGACAAGGTGGATCACAAGTAGGTAGTTCTTAGTGAGATTTAATTTTTAAAAGATCTTTTATCCTGAAGCAACAGGTCCAATGGTGAATAAGATTCAGAGCACCACTGTTATATACAGAAATTTTTCACCTATATGGTTTGTAGTGATGAATTTAAAACATCCAGTGGGCAATTTACATATTTAGCAGATAATTTAGAAATGACATTAAAAGTTTGAGATTTATCTGATCACCAAACACTTCCTTCATCTCTGGCAAAGTGTGTGCTTTCATGCTTTGTGAATGTGTGGAATGTCAAGCCCCCACCATTGTCCGGAACCCACGTTAAACTGCAGGTCCCCTCTGCTTTGCACTATCATCATCACCACGTATCACCATCCATCATCTGGGTATAGTAGAATTTGCCTTAATGGTGTCCTCACCTCAGAAATGAATTCCTCCATACACCAGGAGAGCAAAGTTAAGATAAGGTAGAATGGCCAGATCTAGAGCTTTAGCCCCAGCCAACCAGACTAAAGCAGTTATTATTATTATTATTATTGGGTTATATGCACTTACGCTAATATGTAATGGTAGGGTGATTGTGAGTGAGATGAAATGGAAGACCTACAGTTTAACTTGTGATCCGAACCACTGTGGAGGCCCAGCATTCCACACATTCACAAGTTATGATTAATACACGTCTTGCCAGACAACACACTAAAGTTCTTAATGTAGTTGCATACCATCAACACCAACAGTAGTCTTGGTCAGTAAATGCTAACTGCATGTTTGTACACTTTAGAAACAGTTCGTATATATTCCATTCACCGTAGGAATTGACTTCTGAAAGGCCTTTTTCCCTACAATAAATCTACTATATAGTAGGATATTGGTAAGAAAAAAGACCTTTCAGAGAGTAATTCCTACCGTGAATGGAATTTACCTTGGTGGTCTTGGGGTAAAATAATTGCTTCAGTCTCAATGTTCGTGATTTCAAACCTAGTCTGGGTCAACAGATTTTCCTTGAGCGATAAAAATCCATAGCACAATTTCCTTCGGAAGGGTAGTAAATCCTGTCAGCCCCATGTTGGTTGTGGCATGTAAAAGAACCCTGGAAACTATGTGAAAATACCTTTCCCGGCAAAATTGGTAGACTATTTAACTCTTGCTCATAGACATTCTTGTGTGCTGATATAATCAGTCAATTCAGAAAATGCACATTAAATACCTCAAATAATTTAAAATGTAACAGTTCGTCCTTTTCCTGATTTTTAATCTAATACATGAAACTAAATGTCATCATGTGTGTTTGAATAAATCATTTATTTAGTGAGTAAAATAAAGAAATAAAATTGCTTTGGATACATTTTTAGGATCCACACTTATTTCTTGTGACTCATAGTGAAATTTACTTTTCTTTTTCTGGGACGAACTTGTGATTCAGCTAGAAACTCTGGATCAATTCCAAGAGTGTAAGTCATTCCCTCTTTACATCAACCCTTGTCTAAATGCATTTCTTTTAAAACACATGTTTTTTTACTTAGCTCAACTGCCTCTGAAACATTCATATTTTCTCTTTGAAGTATTTTGATGACTATGTTGATCCTAATGAGAATGGAGTGCCAAACAATTAAACAAAACACAATCTTAAAACTGTATATTTTTCTGGCCAGACATAATGCAGTTATTAGAGAAGCATCAATTCTCAGGGAGGGTGATAGAGCATACAAATCGTCATAAATTTCGCCAGCAGGGTAGCGAAACGGAAATACACCGTAACTACTAACTTTTTCATAGAGTTTCAATAAGGGGTTTTACTATTAAAGATGACACTTGTTTCTGTAACACATCCCTTTAATGAGTATAGGAATCAAAATAATTCTATAGTCCTTGCACGATGCTGAAAAAAGGCCATGACTTTGTTGCAAGATAGAGCAACATTATTTACCATTAAATAAAGAGAAAGGGAAATATAAATATGGTACAAAAAAGTCCAGGGTATCATGTTAAGGATCCCTGTATGGACACTGACATGTTCACACCATTGTAATATCCTTGTCAACGCGTATTAAGCAATATATATTCATATCTTCTGGTCAAGTCAAAAAGGTGTATGTTGGGCTTCTGATGAGCTATCTATTGGGATGAATCCCAATGCCATAGAGTAGCGGGAGATTTGAGGGAATGGTTTGACATTGAACAGGGTGTTAAACAAGGTTGTGTTATGTCTCCATGGTTATAAAATGTATTCATTAATAAGTGTATGAGGGATGCTTGCGAGGATAAGGTTGGTGTGCAAATGAACAATGTGAATGTGAGAACAGTTGGATTTATGTGAACTCTTGCAAATAATGAAGTAGTATTAAATGAGGCAAATATAGCAGTATTTAAAGTGTGTTAATGCCAACAATTTTATATGGATGTGAGGTGTGGGTTTGTCAGGAAAAACATAAGAGCAAGGTGAATATAGTTGGAATTAGACTATTAAGAAATGTTTGTGGAAAAACTCATATGGACAGTCATATTAATTGGTGCTGAAGGAGTGTGGTTTGAAAGGGACACCAAAAGGTAAATGTGAAAGAAGTGTCTTAAGTTGGTTATGGTATGTGAGAGTAAGAATGTGGATCGATAGGATGGTGTAGGCCATATAGGTTGTGGTAAAATGTTGTAGATGAATGTGTAAGAATGATGAACATAAAACATTTAAAAAATAAAAGAGTGTGTATGACTCGGTATATGGATGTTGCTGAAGCAAAGGGAGTATGCAACAATACGAAAGTGTGAATAAATTTAGTGAGGATGGACTAGTCACGGAGTTGTTTTTAAGCTGTAAGCACAGTTTCTTGCTAACCCTGTAAGAGAACGGTTTGATTAGGTATGTGTATGTATGTATGTATGTATGTATGTATGTATGTATGTATGTATGTATGTATGTATGTAATATTACAAAAGGGTGAAACTCAATATTGTGTGCATACAAAGAAATTCTTTTAAGTTGATTTGTGGATAGGAATTAGTTATGATTTTTATAATTTTAATTTATGTGACAATAAAAAGTGTAGGTCTATTAAATAAATTGTATAAGCCAGTTTTATCTTTTACACAATTATTTTTTAATGTGCTATCAAACATTGAAAATGACTTGATGAAGACTACTTAGATTTAGGTTTTTTAAAACATAATATGGGGTGACTAATTTTAAGCTATTACAATAATTAGAAAGAGTAATGTTGATTTAATTTTACTTTCTGTATGAGTATATGAAATAGTATAATTGCGTGTGATAATTAACTTAGTATATAAATAAAAAAATGTAAATCAACACTCTTAGGTGAAAAGATATTTTATTTGTCAATATTTAATTCAAATTTTAATAGGAAGGGCCTTTTTATTTTTAGAAAAAACAGACACATTTCTGCTGCTAAAATTTAAAACATTTTAATATTCTATTAGTTTTATTTTATAGGTATTAATAAGATCTATCAAAAATGACAGCCACACAAAACATAGCCTGACGCATGAATACGTGAAAGTAGAGCTAGCAACTATTCTAGCTGTCAAGAAAGGCCCTTCCTTTGAAAATTGGACTATAGTTACAAAGCCATATGTTGTAATGTACCTATGTTAATAAAATTATTTGTCATTGGCCACAAGAACTATTAAAAATTTTTCTTACAATTTTAATTGAAAAACTATCACTTTTGAATTGCAAACCAATACTTTTCCGCAAAGTCATGTTTAGATTAGTTAGAGTTAAACATTTAAAAATATTCAAACTAAATTAGCACACATCAATACTAGAGTATATTTGTTTAAAAAATGTAGTTCGTTTGTATTTTAAATGTTTAAAAGCGTATATCAGTGAAAATATAAATACAATATCCCTGACAACAAAATATCAAAACCACATTAAATCTTCAATGAAAACAATGATGAAAGCTCCTCGATAAAGAATGGACAAGCAGGGAGGCCTTTATTTAATTAGTTATGATAGAGGTTTTGATAAAAGACAACAAATGAATAATTATTAAAATAAAATTAATATCAAATATATTGTTGCAAAGTTTACCATATAGACATTATTTAAAAAAAAGTGAATAACCATTATGAAAATGATGTCCCAAGATCAACTAATAGCATAAAGCAAAACATGTATTTTCCAATGCTTTGTGAAATGAACGAATTTATCAATCGTTGATATATCAATATCGCTAAATGAATGTCAAAAGTTTAAATGAATAAAGTAATTAATAAAATAAATAAAAGTGACATTAAATCTATGTCATTTTAAATATAGGTAAATTAAACCCAGAACAGCTTAAAGAACAGATTGTTATACATGTACTTAGGCAAAACCAAATTTCAATTGATAAGTAAAAAGCCAAAAATTATGGAGCCCAATAATTTTTATTAGTACTGATTTATTTTAAACAAAAAAGTTAATCATACCAAACAGTAAATTCTATAGAAGTTAAAAAGTACCCAAAACCATTTCAAAGTGACAAAATTAAATTACACCATAAAATAAATGTGATTGAAAAAGCAATGTGATAAGCAAATTGTTTAAAGAATAGGAAATAGTGAGCTTTTCATACATTTTCAAATAATTTTAAAAACACTCAATTGCACCCAATGAGGATTTAAACGCAGACTCCCTTTCCAATGGTGATCAAGAGCAGATTAAGTCTAGTGTATATAATGAGTCAGTCCCCTATCTGAGCTTTGCTAACTACCCGTTAGATAAATTTATATTATTTGATGTTATGATAAGACACTAAAGGGTAATTTAGTTTGAATATCACTTTTAACCAAGATTTATCAACACATATTTTTTTAGCATGGTGTCTTACTACCTGTTCAGGTTAGATGCATGTTTATTATTAACAGTTTTGAACTAGAGATGAGGAATAATAACTTTAGAGGAAGAGTACCCATATTTGCACTGAGGGAGAATGGAAAACAATTTAGGAAAAACCAACTTAAGTACACCCGACCAGAATTCAAACCCTGATATCCCTGTCATTGACAATCTAGTCTAACACAAGAGTGACAGCTTAGACCATGTGGCCACCAAGTTAGGTATCAAAAACTTTGTCCAAAATTTTCTTAGTTGTAATTTTGTTTAAATGAATACTACATATACAGTTAAGCGTTATATTTGATAACAACTACAAAAAAGTATGTATCTAAACTATATAAAAGATAATTCCTACCAAAATCATATTGTACATGTTTAATGGTAGTTCTTTGCCCTCAAACCCAAGTGTTAAAACATTTTCAATATATGGTCACTTTAGGTCTAGTCAATATTGGCAATAAGAAAAAAGGCATTGTGTATTAATAATTTTCTGTAAATGCTTTATTTTTATTCTAAATGAGGTCAAAATTGTCTGAAATAAACTATGTTCTAAAATGATGGCTAAGTGTAAATCAGTTGAAAAAAGTTGGATTTAAAAATGTTTAATATATAAGCCACTGAAAGGTTTGTTCATTGTTAAAAATAATGGTTGTAAGAAAATTATACATCTACTTTATCCAAAGTTTGTACATAAGATTAAGAAAAATATATTTAATTTTAATTATGAATAATCTTTGGCTTAGTGAATAATAATATAATATAGTAAAAATTAAATTTTATTTCAATAGATTTCCACGATTTACAATATATTAGAGATATATTTTGAAAAAGCTAATATTAAAGTCTGGCAACGTGAATGATGACCTGAAAGAGATAGGGTGTAGTGAGGTGGACTGGAGAGAACTAGCTCAAGATATAGATAGGTTGCATACTTTTTTTAAGCACGCCAATAAACTTTCCTGCTCCTAATGCCAAAGAGTAATTAAGTAATTAAGTGAACAAAGGTCTGGTAGCTATGCCATGAGGTACCTAGTAAAAAACTTTTAGACACGATCACGTTATTTCTCTTTCTGAAGTAATTTAAACCGTTTTTAAAAATTGTATTTTATGATAAACTAAATCTAAATAGTTTCATTCACATCAACTATTCTAATTTCAATAACTATAATGCAATTTTAGGAATCACCTATGATGTGACTGTGGTGCACACTAAGTAAGCTAAATTGGTGTGAATTTCATTAGATATAAGCACTACTTTGGAGGATTTCAATTTAATTGTGAAAAATCAAAGTATTTTAGATATAAACTTAAACCTATGAAAAACTTAAAACAATTGACTCAATTACAAAGAGCAATAGGATGAGCACAATCAATCAATAACCCATAGTAAATAGTGTGAAATTTAAAATAAACCAATCAAATATGACAACTCAATACTAAAAAGAAAATTAAATAAAAACACTATAGAGTTACAAATCCAGGAGACCATCTAAATCTTAACAGCAAGTTGACCAAACTTAAACAGGGTAGTGTAGTAAATATTAAATAAACATCTACAATGCATAAAAAAAACATAATTTTATAGAAAAATTGAAGACTTATAAAACACCCTCTTTTGTAGCATGGTGCAAATATTTAGACAAATCTAAAATTATGTATGTATTATGTATTATGTATTTCCAATGATTATCGACACAGTAATACTAAGGAAACAACATTAGGTAACTTCTATCCTGGTTCAGGTAGCATTCTTTCCAATAATTATAGTTATAAACAAATAATCGATCTAAGCTTTTCAGCTTCGAATGGGTTAAAATGAATTTTTATTTCTTTAAAATGTCAATTCTTTGATACCATAAATTAAACTAAACATTTAGAGGAGGATAGAAAGGTGAGGTCAACACACACTGGAAAAATTTACAACAAAACACATAATTATGTAATTTTCGAGATACATCAGTTCCCTTCTTCAACGGAAGAGAGTAAAACACAGGCCAGACCATGGCATCATGGCTATGGGCTGATCATGGCCACTGAGAATCTGTTGTTGCCTATTTATTGATTCAAAAAACGCTTAGGCTTGGATTCTGCAATTGCCTTTTTAAACTTGTATCTTTGTTCTTGGTAGTCGGATAGAATGTTGTAGTTATATTATATTTAATTATTAAGTAATTAAATTATTAAATTATATTATCTGTTATTATTGTTTATATATAAATTACTGTCTGGTGTGAATAGGCCTGCTCGGAAGGAGAGGAGAGAAAGTTATCTAAGCTGGAGACCAGGAGGGTGCATGGATTTGGTAATATATTGGTGAGCCAGTTCCCACCTATGAAGCTGGAAAGCATATCAACTATAGGGGAGGGCTGGTATCATTATATAGCATGTGTCATAATTTGAATTATGTGTTTGGGCATAGTGCCAAGGTTATTGTGATCAGTATCCTACCTGATGAGAAAGGTTTCACCATGGTGACCCTTAACAAATCCACCTATATGACAAATGTTTTGATAACAGCCACAACAACCCTGAAAAACCAGTAGCATTTCATGCCAAATCACATAATTCAGATTTTGATTCATACTTATATTACTATAATCAATCCCCAAGAGATGCAATGCTTCCCAGCTTCATAGTTGGAAAATTGTTCATCAATATATTACCAAATCCAGGCACCTCCCTGGAATCAACTTTAGATAATCTGCTCTTCTTTCTTTCTAAGCAGGCCTACTCACACCAGTCGGTAATATATATATATAAACAACAATAAGAACATATAATAAAATGTAATAATTATATAATGAAATATAATAAACTACAATATTCTATCCGACTACCAAGAACATTATTATTATTATTATTATTATCACCGCGTCTTACTACCCGTTCAGGTTATACGCACTTACGCTAATGTGTAATGGTAGGGTGATTGTGAGAGGAAATAAAGGACCTACAGTTTAACGTGAAATCCGAACCACGGTGGAAGCCTGGCTACCAAGAACAAAGATACAAATTTAAAAAGGCAATTGCAGAATCCAAGCCTAAACCTTTTTTGAATCAAGAAACAAGCAACAACAGAATATAAGTGTCCATGATCAACCTACAGTCATGCTACACTGGACCATTCTGTGTTTTACTCTCTTCTGCTGAAGAAGGTAACTGATGTACCTCGAAAATTACATAATTATGTGTTCTGTTGTGTTTCAATTGTGAACTTTAAGGCCTACAATTTTCCAGTTAGTGTGTTAGTCTCGCCCTTCTATCCTCCGCTCAATATTTAATTCAATATGTCCGTTTGGCGCCATTATTCCTTTGTTTTGAAACCACAAGTTATTATTGAAAGATTTCATAATCTTAATATAGCAATACTTATTTCAATTATGTTAATATATAGTGTTTGTCCTCCACAGCCTATTGAATAACTAGCCTGTTTAAGCTCATAGACTGATGAACAGATCACTTTTATCACAAACCCACCTATCTAACAAAAAGCAATGGAACCCAAACAAAGCATATAAATCAAAGGGAAGCATATCTATACTAGTTTTACTAAAATTGATTATTACATTATATCAGATGAAGTACTTAAATGTAACTTATTTAAAAATAAGTTTAATTAGCCATTATCAGATTTGGTGCATTGAAAGTAGTTCCATTAAAAGGATTTCACATATCTGAAATCATTAGAAGTATTTTTTATAGTTATAATATTTAATATTATGTCTATTAGATTATTAATTTGAATGGATAGGGTTGTGCAAGATATCAAAGAAGAAGTGCTTCTTATATTCGTGTGGGGAAGTGATGGGACAATAACATCAATAAACCACATGTGAAAAACCTCATCTAGTGCATCTGGTTGAAATTCATACCCAAGTTTTAAATTTGCAGGTAAACCCCCAGCAAAAATGGCATTATGTAAATTATGTATTTGACTATGTGACAATCAGTGCAGGTGTTTAGGATCATCCTAAAATATTAGTTATCATAAAAATAATAGAATACATGAATTTATTTGCTAGAGCTTTAATTAATCACTACAAAACAATAAAAATAAATTTAATAGCCATTAATGTATTGTCAAATATTATAAATGAATGCGAAAAATATTGAAAATTAATGCGAGAAGTATTGAAAATGAATGGGAGGAGTATTGAAAATTAATGTGTGACCAATGTTTGACATAGAATTATATAAAAGCTATATTTAAAAAATACTAGTAATCCCGCACGGCCTTGCCCGTGACCCACTGGGGTATATGAATTATATAAGCTCCTCCCCCTCCCTCAATGATTCCCGTATCTCTTAAATGTAATTTTAAACAAAATAAAACCTATTTTCTTTAAAAATATTGTTAAAAATAGCCTAATTAAAAAGCTAATTAAAAATTTAAAAAACCAGCTTCGAGGTGCATTCGGACCACCTTCCGTCCACCCATTTTAAAAATTTCAGATCTCTAAGTGTCATAGATTTGGTTGGGCATCTCACACAAACAAACACACACAAAGACAAAAAACACTTCTTTTTATTAATATAGAAGATTATAATTACCTACTTATATGCCAAATTTTAAGTCTCTAATAATTAAAGTTATGGAAATAAGGCAACTTTAAAGAGGAAATATAAATCCTCTTTATTCCCTATCCCGTGGGAATTTTGAAAAATCCGGCCTTATTCCTTGTCTACATAATAAAGGGAACCTCTGTGCAAAATTTCAGCTTTCTAAGTCCAAGGGTTTGGGCTGAGCGTTAATGAGTGAGTCAGTGAGTCAGGACTTTTCTTTTTATATGTATAGATTATTAGGAAGTATGTCTTAAAATACCAAGATGAAAGATTAGTTTCATATTTCTGTTCTAAGCCATATAAAAACCATCCAAAAAAGGCAAACTAACAATTCAAGTGATCAGTTAATTCAATAGACTAGATGATTATGTTTAATGGAAATTTCATTAAAGCAGCATTAACAATGTCAAAATACAAATGATTAATATCAAAACTCATTTTGTTTTTATGTTGTTTGTGTATAATGCATATTTTATGTCTTTTTAACATATAATGTTTGTGTGTATAGCCAGGCATGTATGACCAACATAAATTAAAGCAAAATTTTATTTTATTGATTTTGTTGGTATATGATTATTTTATATACAATTGATTTTAATTGTATGTTGATTAAAAAAAACTCCATGGTATCAGCCCGAAATTGAACGATAACAATTTTTAAATATGTATATTAAAACATGGTAGCAATAATTTTAAATTATATTAAATCAAACTTTTAGTATGCCAATATATAGATAGCAAATTAACAAACTGAGGAAGTTTAAAATCTTTGAACGGTAATTAAAAATTGAGGTAATTTACTAATTTAATTTCTTTGAGTCACTTAGGTAGCTCCATACAAAATGGAGAAGTGTATCAAAATATTTAAAAATTTTTGCTGCTATGTAAATGCATGCTGAAAATGCTTAAATATATAGATTGTTATAAAATCACTCAATTTCTAACACTGGGGTTTGCTAATGTCAATGTTTAGTGATAAGAGCACTTCCAAATGTGCAGCTGTTAAACCACCCACTTTAAACAGGTTTGTCATAAAGGGACCATTGTAATCATAATGTGCATTCTGCATAGGCTCTTTGTGAGTTAGGATTATATGAAGAGGGGGTTGGGTCACCACCTGATCCCAGCTTTGTGAAAGCAGGCCGAATGACTCGAGAAGAATACTTTTGTCTTCTCTCTAGTGAAATCATGTTTAAGATGAGTTTTTTTAAATGCCCCTTGATGGCACCTAGCAATACCCGTGATAAAGGATTCAGGCCCTCACATGGAGCACCACCATTTTAACGTGGAGGCAACTACGGGTCTGGTGTGTACCTTCTATGTGCTCTAAGGTGATATATCCCTAACAGGCAAAAACTTATGATGGATGTGTGAGATCAATCAGCTAATTAATAGCTTTCGAAAAACTCAGTCCCATTGAATTATGAACAGCATTTATATTATTAGGTATACAATACACAGGAGGATTCAAAGGTATCCACACATAGATAAAAATGATTTGTTGATTGCAGTCTTAAAAAAAAGTGCTCAAAATGTCCACCATCCTCGACAATGCAAAAGTCAATTCGGTCTACCTATTTCCAGTGAACTTTTTCAGCCACATCCGGTGTTATTTGTGAGCAAGAAATAAAACAAAATACACATTATTTCCTAAATGTAGAGGCTTTTAAATCATCCTGTATAGTGTCATTATTATGTACATTACATTATAATTAACTCATAATGGGCATTTTTGAATAGTAATCACCCTTATGAATGTTGATTTCAATGTATTTTCATGAAGCATGTGAGAAAGCCCATTTAAAATCAAACAAATAATAATAATATTTAGAACCGAGTCTTATTACTCGTTCAGGTTATATGCTGGTACAACAAAAAATTGTTTCTAGTTCAAAGTAATTATTTTCACACACGTTTAAGTTGAGGAAATAAAAACACTAAGGTAATATGAGGGTTGTTCGAAAAGAAAGGGCCAATTGGCTATTAAATATGGAAATGAAAATTTTTAAATTTTGATTACTGCCAAAATTAATGTATAAGCTTGGTAATTTTTCCACATAGTCCAAGAAATAATTCAAACAACAGTCATAACATGGCACTAGCTTTAGTATACCCATGTTAGAGAAGTTTGCTACCTAGGAGTTCAGCCTGTTCCAGGTCACCTATATTAGCTTGTCTTATTCTCGAAGCGTTGTGAGACAAGGAATTTATTCAAGTGCAAGAAGAGTGGTAGTCAGTCCCTTGACGCAAGGTTCAGCCTTTAGGGAATATGATCGAGGATTTCCCAAATAAATTTCTCAAAGAAACTGACAGTACAAGTTGTGGTGTGTGATCAGGTGTTGTTATGCAGGAGGACGACACCAGACCATGCCTTTTGTTATAAATCGGCCATCTAAGTTTTTCAGTGTATGGCAGTACACTTCAGAGTTGTTTGTCATTTCAGGTTCCATAAAACCAAGAAGCAGCATATCCAGAATACAGATGCCATCACCTTACTGTTTAAAAAAGGTTTGGTCAAATTTCTTGGGCTTTGTTAACTCTGTGTGCACACATTAAGTGCACTGCAATGTTGTTTTGACACTTAACGTTTGAAATCAAAGTTTTGTCTCCAGTCAAAATGTTGCCAAGTAACTTGTCACCATTAATCCCATAGCAGCCAAGGAAAATCAGGGCTCATGTTGTTGCTTCTGGTAAGTGTCCGTCAACATTTTTGGCACCCATTGAGCACAAAGTTTAAGATACTGAATTTTCTTGGTAACAATCTTATATAGAACAACAACATTTAAATTCTGGGTAGAGTCTGATTAAAGTTCAGAGCGCGTGAAGGATTTGTTTTCATGGAACTTTGTGTTCACATGTTCAACCAAGTATGGAAACCCAAAAGAAGGATGAACATCTGTTTGGTCATCTTTAAATAAAAGAAAATATTTTCTAACATTACCTTCACTCATTACAGTTAAGGATATATACTTGACAAAAGTGACAATGAATTTCCACTGCATTTGTGTTTTTGGATTGAAGATATTTTATCATGGCACAGATTTCACACAAGGTGGGATCATGTATATTATTCTTGATTTTAATGTACTCTTACACAACAAATGTAAGTAATCACAGAGCTTGATAACTAAGGTGTCACTTCCTAACGAGTTCCTCTATTGCCCTGTGAATGTGTCAACATGACCACGACCGTAAAAGGGCTGTCATGATCAATCAGCCCTTAATTTCTTAACACCCATAGTGGATTTCAAAGTTCTAAGTTTTAAAATGAATTTTCATATTTTAAAATTAAATGTGTGTTTATTATGTAAAGGTTTACATAAATATCATTTATAATAAACATAGTCTAGGGGTAAGGTGTCAGACTTCTATGCTGGAGGCCGGGGTTCAATCCTCGGTCCCGGCACAGATTTATCTGATTACCAAACCCTTCCTTCACCTCTGACAAGACATCTTGTGAATGTGGGGAATGCCAGGCCTCCACCATGGTTCGGATTCCACGTTAAACTGTAGGTCCTCCAATTCATCTCACAATCACCCTACCATTACACATTAGCGTAAGTGCGTATAACCCGAACGGGTAGTAAGACGCGGTGCTAATAATAATAATAATAATAATAATAATAATAATAATAATAATAATAATAATAATAATAATAATAAACATAGGTTTGGATTTTTAAAAAGTTCTTAGTTTTAGTATCAGATTGCAGTAGCAGAAATATCTCTACAACCTTGACCATTGATTCTTACATATATTCTCAATTGATCACTACAGAGATAGACTGTTGGGTGACAAAGTTTTATTATAATTTTCATCACATCAACATAGCCTAGTTAAATAAATTTATCTAGCCAGTTGATAAGTATTACTGCTAGGGTAGAAATAATAAATAAATAAATCAAAGGATAGGGGAAAATATTTCAATTGACAATTGATAAAAATAAATATTATCTTAAGATGATAGATTAGATGCATCAAATGTTGTTTATTATATTTATATCTGGTTGTTTTTGATCTTTAAAAATCCGGGTATTTCTTTTTACCTTTGTGATTTGTTTTATCTATTGTTTGTAGGACGGAATGTATTAAAATATTATTATTTGTCTCTACTTTTATTTGGTATACTTCCTAAATCAAATATCTCAAATTTATTAAGCATACTTGAAAGAGAGAAATAATTTAGAGGTGAATTTCTTACACATTTGATAATTTGACTCATTTTATATGAGGTGTTTGTAATTTTTTTTTGTAATATTATAAAACCATTTTTATGATGAAATTTGTTTTTAGTTGTGAATATCAATCCAAATATCACTGATTTTAACGAAAAATTTGGCATGGTTTAGGTTCAAAGAATACAGATCGAAAGAGTGATAAATATTGATATGGTGTTCAATAAATATAAATATGAACGAATGATGAAGCAAACAGAAAACCTAATTAGAGAAATCAATAGGAAGAATGCTGAAAACAAATAGGACTAAAACAAAAATTGGTTTACCAATCATTTAAAAAATTTGAGATCCACATAAATAACTACATTATAAATTCTCAAATCATATCTTTTTTGTGTGATTAAAAAAGTCTTAAATTCTTAGTCGTTACTAAGATAGGCATTGTTGTGTGTAACCTGAAACCCTTATAACACACCTTATCACCCCAGACTCATAAAGGAAAGGCATTATAACTACTAAATAAATAAATATGCTGAAAACACCCACACTTGTTGTAATAATATAAAAACTTAACGAAAATATGTTTTGAATAGTTTAAATTTTATTGAAAAACATGTAAATTAAATAACTCCATTTCTAGAGCATATCAATAGTAATTTTAATTTGAAAGAGTTTTATTTTCTTAACAGAGTCTAAAGTATATAATGAAAAAATAATTTACGTGAGAGTGACCCGAAAATTTTTAT
This sequence comes from Timema californicum, assembly GCA_902141385.1. NCBI lineage: Eukaryota > Metazoa > Arthropoda > Insecta > Phasmatodea > Timematidae > Timema > Timema californicum. The sequence continues at coordinate 72,089 of CABFOW010000873.1, read as the reverse complement.
TTTATTATATAATTCTGAATAATTTGCTTCGATCATCATACTAATATTTTAATGGAGTGAAAGTTAAATTATTGGGAATTTTTATTGTAAAGAGGCCATGTGCAATTAATTGTAGTCATAGAGATTAAAGGTTATCAGATCAAGTTTGTTAACATAATGACCAATTATTTTTAGTCCCTTGTCTTTTGTCATAGAGTAAAAAATAATGTGATGATATTCATAGGCTATTCAAATAAAATGTTACTTTTAATTGTTATTAAATTTATTTTCAATATAAATTTTGTTATGTTGTCATCATTTTAATTTGTAGCCTTTCCGTGTTTAATTCAATAGAAAAAGTTATTTTATTTACATATTCCTCTAAACTAACGATATAACCCTTGTTACTGAATTTGTGGTATATGTGTGTGTGTGTTTTTTAAAAAACCTGGTGGGAAAAATTATAAAATACGCAGTGTCATATTTAACACAGTTATTAAAATAACATGTTTATACAGTGAATTGTAATAATGTATTGAATTATGTATTTATATATAGATAAAATATTGTACAGATTTATATACAAAATAAAATATGGTTACGATTTTCATTAAATTTGTACATCAAAAGAATCAATGTTTTATTTCAAAATGTATTTTCACTTAATTTTTAATACACTTCCACTGTCAGAACATAATAGTAAAATGTCCCATTTAATTCCTATTCATGAAATAAAACTGTTCTGAAAATATTATATTACTAAATAGTCAGCCACCTCTCACTTGAATATGTATCAATGCTCTGAATGTTATCATGGGAATAGATCAGGAGCATAGTTTATTTTAACTCCCCTGACAATAATTGTTGGATATAGTAGCAGTGTGAAATTATGTTTCTCGAAGACACTAAGCCAATTCATTTATCTCATCCACTTGGGTTTGTTGTGGATTAAGTGTTAACGCCTCAATACACATGTGCTGATACACCCAGTCCAAATCAGGTCACCTTGTGTATTTTTCGGTCCACTGGTGTCATCATAGCTCATGTAATGACCTAAAACCACAAAACATGAATATATTTATTACCGTTATATACCTAATAAATACTTGACTGTTTATAGGATAGTGTAATTGGATTTAAAAAAACATCAATTTTATTTTATACAAAATGCGAACAGAAGTGTTTGTAATCAATGATTATGTTTAGAATCAAATAATAATATATGCATTCTTTGGACTAGAATTTGACAATTGAAGAAAGTTTTATTCCACCAATAATTGCTTTCTAGAACGCCTCAAATTAAATGCTAGCTTTAATGGTAATGATAAATATATTTTATTTTATTAATTTTTTTAAGTATTTTTAGAGAAGGGTAACATTTAGTTTCTTGACAAAAAAACTAAATTGTTAAGCACCAAGCTAGCTTTATCTAATTTATTTATCAATAATCCTTGTATAATTATATTTAGTATAAGATCATTTATATTTCAATATCTAATGACAGTGATTTTGTGTTAAGGAAATCAATATTTAAAACAGGGGACTATTAAATGCAAAATATAATACACATTTTTTTTAAATTGAAATTTGTTCAGTCAGATAGCTTGTATGCATTGTAAAATATATACCAAATAATGATTTAAGCTGTGTTCTATAAATTATAGAAATACTGCTCTTGAAACTAAACTAACAAGATTCTTATCTAGGTCCAAGAATCAAATATAGCTATTTCACCAACAAATACATAAATGTTAGTGCTAACTATAACAACAAGAGTGCAGTGATTAAATGTTCAGTATTTTGGATTCGGATAAAAAAAAGTTTACCTATCAAAAGATTGAAAGTGTGAATTAGGTACTCAGATATATTATAATATAATTATTTCAGATATGGTACCGGCCATTAAATGGAAATAAATATAAATGTCACCGAAAAATTATATATATATATATATATATATATATATTATATAATGAATGCTGTAATATATAATATTATATTTAAAATACAGCAAATGATATAATCATTCATCAACATACTGATAGAGATATTTAGGTTTACAGTGGTGAGCATAACTTAAATGGAAATTATGTGTTTTGAATATCTTATTGGTGACCTGGCGGTCTAGGGGTAAGGTGTCAGACTTCTATGCTGGCCATCCTCGGTCCCGGCACAGATTTATCTGATTGCAAAACCCTTCCTTCACCTCTGACAAGACATCTTGTGAATGTGGGGAATGCCAGGCCTCCACCGTAATAATTTCAATTTCAATTTCCTTTATTATAGTGCTGGCCAACATTCGTAAGACCTATAACAGGCCAGCACTGAAAAGTACACACGTACATACCTTATAATACATATATTTACACAAGAAAAAATGATAGACAAAAAATGGCTAAA
>CABFOW010000873.1:57034-67348 GCA_902141385.1 Timema californicum | reverse complement strand
TTAGTAGAATAAACACAAGACCAATCAGCAGTAGCCAGGTCATTGTAGAGATTAAGGTAATCCCCATGTGCATAGTCAATATATGTATTAGGGGTGTCATTAATTTTAGTAGCAATAGGTACATCAAGTGAAATCAATAAGGGTGGATGAGCTAAATCAATATTTACTAGTGAGTGAGAGCTTTGAGTAATAGAGGGGCGGTGAAAATTAGCAAAAACAAGGTCAAGGAGGTTAGTGTCATTATCAGCTTCATTAATTTGTTCTAATCCTATTATGTTGGTCGAAGCAAGAAGTTGAGTAGCTTTTAATTAAATGTAGAAATAATAATAATAATAATAATAATAATAATAATAATAATAATAGCTTATTTAAGTCTGCAGGCGCTAAGGACACCATGTTTTTAGTTGTACATGCTCAGCTTCAAGCTAATAGTTAGTCAGTCGCTTCAAGGTTATTCACAAGAGTAGTTATATATGTATAGTAATTTGTTGTCTCAAATATGTTAGTTTTTGTTAATCAATAAAACCATATTTAGGATTGCATTAAAAATTCTGAATATCTATTTTGATATTCAATACATACAATGGAAACATTACATATTAGGTACAAATCAGTAGCCCAAATAAACAAACCGTTAAATTAATAATGAGCATAAGAGTTTAAAAAAATATTTTAGTACTTTCATAAATAGATTGCACAGTTCATACATAAGCAATAGTTTAATAATAAGGTAAATGAATAAATATTTAGAGCTAGTGTGACCCAAAGAAGTCAAATAGCTATGATCATGAGGTAAAACTCTAACACTATGCCACCAATAGGTATAGAAATGACAAAAACCTGAAATAATATACCACAAAGATCCACAGATCCAAAATAATGACAAGAAACATAGTTTAATTGTTTGCCTAGTATTGTTATATCTTAGTAGCATGAACTTTATGTATTGCATGTCTTCAAATAACCGAGTTGAAATATATATTTTTTAAATGACCCGTTGAAGTTACCGATAATATAACAAATGCAAAAATGGGTCAAATTTACAAAAGAATCAATAGTTATAAAAAGTAAAGACTAAAATATTGTTTTAAAATTAGAATAGTACGAAGAGACAAATTTTTAGATAAGTCTATGACATATTAACATATATACTCCTGAACAAAGAATAAATGGTCAGAAAAGTTTTCAATAAAATAAATGTTAATTGGATAAAGATACATGTATAGTAACCCTATAGTTTCTATGGTGCTGACTGACAGCTCACAGCTGACTTCTGACAGTCAACATTTAGGTATATACCTAAATTTTGACCGTCAGAAGTGACAGCTGCTAAACACATGTTTTTGCAGATCATTTGGTTCGGCGTAGGGATACATAATTTGGTCTGGTAACTTTTCAAAGCCATCAGCTGTCAACTGTGAGCTGTCAGTACTGTAATAACATGTTCATAAAATGATATGGCTTGTATGACTAAAGGATTGATTTTAAATAAACTGTAAATTGATTAAATTTATCAGATTATCTCAGAAAGGCCATGGATATTAGATAATGAAAAAGCTTATAGTTATTTACTAGAAAAAGAACAATATAGAAAATCTAGTTCAGATTTATATAATATTATGTAATGTCTAATAGTTTAAAGTGCTTAATATATACGGGTTACAGTACATGTTTGTTGGTCAATATAAAAACTGGCATATAGCCTGAGTGAGAAGTAAGACATGGTGCTAGATAAATAAATAAATAAATAAATAAATATATATATATATATATATGTATATACATACAGTAGCCCCATGGCTTCTTTGGTGCTGACTGACAGCTCACAGTTGACGGCTTTGAAAAGTTACCAGACCAAATTATGTATCCCTACGCTGAACAATATGATCTGCAAAAACATGTGTTTATCAGCTGTCAGTCAGCACCAAAGAAGCCATGGGACTACTGTATATATAAACTAAATTACAAAAAAATTAGCTTTGACATAAAAGAAAAGCAAAATCTCAGCTAATGACCTTGTTATTAATCATATTTTTAAACCATTCTTTAAATATAATAACCAATCCAAGATAAAATATTCAAGTTTATGGTTGAAAATGCTAAGAGAATGAAATATTATCCACATCTAAAGAGAATAAAAAAAACCATGATGACAAAAACAAGTAGAATTAAAAGAAAAAATGAATTACTTATTTACTATAAAGCATTGGGAAATCGAAAAATCATTACTGTACTTACAAAACCACACCTTATACCCTTAAGTTGAGATAATTCTGTACAGTTCACACCATTTCACCCTTTTTCTTTCAGGTCCATTCTAATGTTAGCCTTCCGTTTGCATCTAGGTCTTTTCTATATTTCTTTGCATTGGGCTTACCAGTCAATACCCTGAACGCGGTTCTAGATGGTTCCATTCACATTGCATGTCCTGCACACCATAATATGTGAGATTGGATTAGCCTAACAATCTCTTGTGATCAGTACAGGGTATGTAACTTATTATTGTGTAGCCTCCTCTGCCCCCAGTATCTTCATCTCTTTTTGGACTAAACATCTTCCTAGGCACCTTCTTTTCAGACACACTATTTTTCTTTTTGTCATGTATGATAAGACTATGTTTCGCACCCATAGAGAACAACCGGTAAAACTATTATTTTGTATATTCTTAGTTTAACTTTCTTTGACAGCTGGCGAGAGGTTAACAACTTACTGAACGAGTAATAGTATGCATTTCCTAATTTCCACTCTAATATCATTATTGCTAATTAAAATTGTTCCTAAATATTTAAACTTATTAGCCATGTCAAATGATATGTTGTTCACAATAATCTCTAAACTAATGTCTTCAAATCTGTGCTCTATGTGTGATTATATATTCAGTATTTTTAGCGCTCACTTCAAAACCTATTTCCTTACTAGATTCTAATAAAAATTCAGTGTTTCTTGCAACAATGTCCTTACTATTACCTAACAAAGCTAATTAACCAATTCATTTCATTAATACAATCATTACTGTTGGCAATGACTAAACTAAGGTGAATGCGGAATTAGCTCAACACTATCATATTTTATTGCCAAGTAAATCTGAGTATGACTGAGGAATTAATAATGTGACATAGAATCTCTGTTGGGTTGAATGTATTTTTTTTTACATCCTTGTTTAGATGTCTTGGTTTTTGATTGCCCTTTAATTGCCTACCTCATTAGTAAGTGATAAACAAATTCATTTACCCTAAAACTTATGATTCCAACATTTAAGTAACATTTTTTGGGGAAAAAAAAATCTTATCCAAATTAAGCTAACCAAATTGGTGAGAAATATTTGTATGTATTATTATGTGAACCTCACTTCTAGATGAAAAAAAAAGCTTTATAATTTACAATTACTGACCATTTGTCTTAATGAAACTAATTAAAACTTGTAAAATAATTTATTTTCTACAACCACCCATGATTATGAGAGTATTTTGAATAAAACATATTTATATGTGTGTCATGTTCAGTCAGCTACATATGGCAAAGAACAGCATAGGTATCATGTGTATGTAATATGTGTGTCATATTCAGATAGCTAAATAAGGCAAGTAACAGCGGAGGTATCATATGACTTTCTCTATTGGCATGAAAGTGAACTACACAAGCTGGCCACTCTCACTTTCTTTTTGCCAGAAATAGCTTAAAGTAGCATTATTTTTGGTTATTTTGTCCCTTCTTTTGAGTTCCAACTGACAACAGAGAAAGTGTGAAGAGCCTATTCTAACACTGGGTGCTACACACCGTTGTCTTTATACGTTTAAGACAGGAAAAGGTGAACTCAACAGTGGATGTGCTTACTGGTATTTTTGATACCAAACAATACAATTTATATGTTTCTTGGAATACTTCTTTTGCTAAGTCTGTTTCTTCCAGGAAATTCATAATTTTAGTCACAGTCTTGTCTGAAAAGTCTGGTAGCCTGTAAACTAATTCACTACAAAAATTGCCAAAGTTGAAAAGAATACCGGAGTTTGACTAAAGTGACCAAAATAAACTTTCATGAAATCGAGATTAGAAGCTATGAAATATTTTTGAATCTAGCAGCTCAATAAATTTTAGCTCATTAAGATCTTGAAACCTCAGCTCCATTTGCCCAACCATAATTTCATTATAAAGACGCACATATCTATTTCTGGAATTCAGTGAGTCATGTTATCTATGTTTCTTCTTAGGAGCTTCCATGTTGTCATCATCTTCTAATTTTCTATACGTCTCTTCAAAGTCGTTTCTAGCATCTTTGAGGTGAGAAATCGTCTCTTTTACTTTATAGATGCAGCATTTCACATCAAGAGTTTTGGTTTGAAGAATTTTTAATAATGTGTCACTGATAGAAAAAAATGTTGCTGAAAACCTTCAGTAGAAAGGCGGAATTGATATTACTCAATGGTGACGCATACCCTTTAGCATTCACGAAAGCATCAGTACCCCAACTATCTGGATTTTAAGAAATATTCTCAAAAAACTGTATTAACTCTGTTTTATTTTCATTCACCGTGTTCACAATCCTGGAATTGTAATTCCACCTTGTACTGGCAACTGTTGGAAACCACTTCTTTACCTCAGATTGATTAAGAGCGTTAATTTGTTTTGACCAATCTGAAAATAAATGTAGGATGCCACTCAATTTCTTAAAAATATCTTGCACTCTGTTATATGATTCACAGACTGAGAAAGAACTAGATTGAGTTTGTGATCATAACAGTGGATGAAGAGTGCAACTGGGCATCTTTTTTTTACAAGAGTTTGTACACCATTTAAATGTCCAGAAAATGCAGCAGCTCCATAAAATGCTTGTGCTACAAGTTTTTGCTCACAATTAATTTAGTTATACTGGATAGGTGTGAGTGAGACATTTCATGGCACATCTTGACTTTGGAAAAATTGCTGATATCATAAAGGCTGTTATTATTCCACACTCCCTGATTTGTTTCAAACAACACACAAGGCCAACAATACAGCCTGCTTCTTGATTTGCACGCAGTTAACCATTTTGAAGAAGTTTAATATTCTGTTTTGAAATGACGTGTATATTCTTTAATATTTGTTTTAGCAGAAATGTCTGGAGTTGGCCTGGCTTTCATTATTATTTGCTGCTTTTAGTGAGGGCTCCAAAAGAAACTGCGAATAATCGGTCGAGAACACAGAATTGCGAAGGGTGATCGGCCCTGCTATATCCCACTGAACTACCTTCACTAACACTGCTAATTGCCTCAGGTCCCTTCACCAAGCTTTGTTGTGAGGGAACAGTTTCCAAATCCGAGTCCCCTTCCATATTTAACACTTTCAAACACTGTCAAACTAAATTGACTATTGAACACTTTAACACGTCACAAGATATATTTCATTAATGGGAACATTTACATAAGCTTAGCAACCACAACACCGCCACTTAAAAGAAGCAAACAAAAATTACATTTACTTGTGACACAACGACAAGCGTTTGCCTATATCTTACTATACAGACGGACTAGGCTGGCTTCAAGTGGTCCTCTCCCCGGTAAGAGCCAATAAGGCTCAAGCACTTCCGATGATAGTTGGGAGAGGTGAAGGGGGTCGCGCAAATATAATTGAGTATTTGAGTGACAGCGCTTCTGATGTATATTATCACTGTAGGTGTGTGTGGAGGGAAGGGTGGGGGGGGGGCGGCGGCGGGGATTGCCCAAATAGCGAGCATATTGTTGAGTATTGTGACACAAATTGAGACTAAGATATGTTATTTTATGCCTTATTTCCTGTGAGAATTTAACTCAAAATAGATAAACTAAAAATATCTGGGGACTAGCCTATTCTTACTAGTCCATTGACGACACATCACTGTACCATAGTTTAGTTAGTGTATTGCTGAAAATATGTCTATTTAGATTGAGAAGCTTAAGATTCCACAAATATAAATCTCAAACTTTGTGGGAATCAAAATAAAGGAGTGTTTTTTGTTAAATTTGGAGTTTATATAATTAACATCTGTCGTTAAGCCTATGGATCAAAATGTAATTAAAATATTGAAGCAACATTACTGCAAGCAACTATAATGTTGACTTCTGTTAGCAGATGATAGTGAATTAGAAACAATTTATAGAGTTATTTTAAGATGATAAATTTGTAAGAATGTTGTTACATGCTATAGAAAGTGTGGAATCCCATAGATAGTAAATAGTTAAACACAGCTTGGATTAACATATTAAAAATGGCCCAAAAACATTCTCAAAATGAGAGAGAGAAAAATTATTAGTAGCACCGCATCTTACTATGCGTTCTGGTTATATGCACTTACGCTAATGTGTAATGGTAGGGTTATTGTGAGATGAAATGGAGGACCTACAGTTTCACGTGGAATCAGAACCACGGTGGAGGCCTGGCATTCCCCACATTCACAAGATGTCTTGTCAGAGGTGAAGGAAAGGTTTACATGGTAATCAGATAAATATGTGCTGGAACCGAGGATTGAACCACGGACCCCCAGCACAGGAGTTTGTCACCTTACCCCTAGACCACCAGGTCACCAAGGAAAAAAAAGAAAAAAAAAAAAAAATGAAATTCTTGAAATAAGAAAGTCAATCAACCATCTCCAAATAACATATGTGAAGATTGCGTTGATGAAAATATAACAGAGTGGCTATATAGTGAGGTCAATGATCAAGGCTTTCAGACTTTGACAAATCAAGAGATCAGAAGCAGATTTACACTATAGGCCCACTAGGCATGGGCATAGGCATTATCGAAATAGTTCAAGTTAGGTCAGAACAACAATATTTATTTTTATTAAATAAATGTACTTTGCAATCGCTTTGTAACCGAGTTCAGTCTCCCCTTCTTCATAATGTTAATTCAAGCTACTGTAGGTCATGCACATTGTACATGCCTGATTATTTTTTGTAGAAATCTTTTCTTGAATACTAACTTCCATCGCCTCCCCTCCTGACACCTATTTCCACCAAAACTTCTTAAAAACCTTGACAGAAAAAAAAATGGGGGAGGGCGCATATTATAATAATTGTGCCTAGGGGGCGCATAAATTTTAAAACCACCATTGGAAGAGATTATAGATGATTTAGAATATGAAGATGATAAAGAAGAAGGCAATAAAGATACAGAAAATGATTCCGGACCATGCAGATGCCTTTCAAGACCCGGACAATGCATTTCATTGGTTTGAGAGGCAAAAATAATCTGACAATACACAGCTGTTGAGATTTAAATGGATGCAAGATTTATCTATAATAAAAAGAAACAATATACGGCTGATGTAACTTAAATGGATGCAAGATTTAGCTATAGTAAAAAGAAAAAAATTGTCAACAACAAATTTCTATGAAAACATATTTGCAAACAAAATAATTTTTAATAAGTTTTTCATAACTTTTTAGAGTGTGGAATGTAATTGCCTTTATGAAGTTTTAAGATTTATTTTTATATTGTGTTGTATAAAAATACATCTGTAATTTGTTTTGTGTGTTTTAGGTAGGTACACACTGCAAATCACATGAGTACATACTAGTATACACTTTATGTGCTTTTAAATACTTTCAATACGGTCTCTTAGTGTGAAATCCTATGTTTTTTTAATTTTTTTTCCCCTGTATAAGATCTATTATCTAGGTTTTTGACCATACAAACTAGCTTAGGTGCTAAATAATCTTGGCTGTCAGGATTCTACTGTATAATCTAGTGAAATATAAAAATGAGTTGGTATGTGGTTGGTACTCTTTCAAACAAAAGCTATTACACCGATTGTGCTGAAATTTCCATGAATATAACTTGGATGCACAGATGAAATACCGGCTCATTTAAATTTATATCTATTCTGTGTAAACGGTGGCTAAAAAACACTACCTCTTGGGGTTTTTTCTTCAGCTTCTATATATCAGATTTCCATGGGACTAGCTTTTAAATGTTCCTGGATATAGATTAGACATGACGGCTATCATGAAAGAAGATTCCAGCTATGGAACTGTACTTTTTAGCCCGTCCATTGTTGTTTTTCCAAGTTAAAGACTATGGGCTAATTTCCCTAAATCTTTGAAATAAGAATAAAAGTAGAGTTTCAAAATCGCAGGAATATTAAAGTTAAAAAACCTTTGTCTGAAATATTTGTTTATAAAACTAGTGGTTTCAAAGCTATGAACAACTATGTTTTTTTAAGTTATCACAAGATGGCCACAAACATTTTACTTTAAAATTCCCTAACTATTCCAGGATAAAAAAAAATCACCATTCAACTTTGTGTTGTTTTTTTAAATATAATTTTTTCTGTTTGTTAAAACATGAAGAAACATGTAATATTTACAAGTGTGTTGGAAGTGTACAGGCTAGGAAAAAATATTTCAATTTTTTTGAAATCATTAAAAAGTATTTTTGTGATTGTTTTTTATTGACATTGGTGCTCTTAGATACGCATACTTAGGAATAATACTTTTTGAAGTGAGGGAGAAATCCTTTGTATTTTTCAGCAAACGATTGTATAGATTTTTCATGAGGAAACATTTAACTGCCGAGGTGACAAGGTCTTATTGCATAACTTACAAAGTTATTCTAAGTGAATCTATTTTCCTATTCACCAACCATATTATCAATAAGCTCAATGTTTATATTTTCCCCCTACAGGCGTGTTGTGGCCTCTTTTTTTTTCTGGTAAAGCTGATAATATAATATAAGCGTTCATCAATGTGAGAAACGGTGGTGTTTTCCTATATTCAGATTAATCTGGTATGTCATAGAGAGTCTTTTCCTTTTCCACAGGCCCATCTATATAAATGAAAGTATTCTTCAGATCGTTTTTTATTTCAGTGTAGTTATTACTGCCTTTATTACTCTTTGAGCTGCCCCCAAATACTGAACTTTTTGCTGAAGTAGCATAGATGCCCCATTTACTAGCTTTAAAATCTCTGATAATATATTCAAAACAAACAAATTATTTAAATTACAAAACAGGCATAGGTGCCTTTGGCCTTTTCTCCTTCTTTATTGCTAGATGATTTTAACAAATATTCTAATTCTTCTTTAGTTGAAGCAAATCATTTTTCAAAGTAAACAGCTCCCTTGTAATTGCATATCCAACACGTATCGATTTGAAGAGGGACTTCCAATGCTGACTCTCCAGAATAAAGATCTTTTTGGGTGTCAATATATTTTGGATTAAGGGAAACACGGATTGAAAGACATAAATAGCTTATAATAAATAAAATGTGTAAGCTACAACGTCTACTCTTTAAGAGACATCAACCAAAACTAAATTTAAACAATGTGTATTACATTGCACTTCCACAAAGGGTTAACAACCCTTGCACCACTCGTATGGACAGAGTCAGTAGTTAATGGGTGTTGAAGGTGTGTGGTTTGAAAGGGAATACAATGTGTCAGTCAATGTGAAAAAAATGTATTACGGCAGTTTGGGCATGTTGGGAGGATGAGTATGAATCGTGTGACAAAACAAATATATGAAGGTAAAATGTATGGATCAAAAGTAAGGAGTTGGCCATGTAAGACGTGGCTAAGTGTTGTAGATGAATATGTGAAAAAGAGAAACATTAAGAGGGAGCTTGAGAAATTTTACAGTTTTTATAGCATTACATTCTGTTGGCCAAAATAAATCAAATATTTCTCCAGAAGCAACATAGAGTTTAGTTTTCTGCACATGCTAATATCAACAGATCTTGACTATATTTCAAGGATATTCTGGAATTTTATCAAAACTTTTTTAAATAAAGAGAAAAAGTTTTGACAACATTCTAGGACACCCTCGATATATATTCAAGATCTGTTGATATTAGCATGTGCAGAAAACTAGACTCAATGTTGCTACTGGAGGAGTATTTGATTTATTTTGGCCAAAAAATTTAAATTCTATAAAAACTGTAAAAACCCTTGTGTTTCCTTCTGCCACACCTTAAGAATAAAAGTGCAAGTATGACTCCTTGTATGGATGTTGTTGAAGTGAAGGACGTATAAGTAGGTAGGTGTAGAGAAAGTTAGTGAGGATAGATTAAGTATGAAGTTGTTTTTTTTAGCTATATTCACAATTTTTTGCCTGCCCCATAGAGGAATGGTGTAATTTGTAAAAAGGTAGGTGGAAGGGTGGGTGGGCGAGCAGGCAGCCTGACATCACTAAATAATACAGAGAATATGACTGTCAGCTGAAATTTACTAGAATCAAATAACATACCTATTAAATAATAATAACTTCATACTTTTCATATAAATCATTTAATTTAATAATGCATTGATTTTAATCAAAAAATATCTGACTATATTTGTGGGGGTGGAAGGGGATTGGGGGGGGGG
>CABFOW010000873.1:20693-52820 GCA_902141385.1 Timema californicum | reverse complement strand
GGGGGGGGGGGGGGGGGGGAAGGAAAGGGGTGTATTAAAACAACCTTAACGAGCAGTGTTAAGCATGTAAGCATACTCAACTGACTTGCGGGCTTAGGATATGATCCCCAAAAGGTTGGAAATACTTTTCCATCATTTTTATTTACATCCTCCCTTTAGAGAAATTCGGATCAACTTATCTTACTTGTTTAGTTAAACAATTTGTCACTTATAAATTATAATCAACACACTGGCACTTAAAGGTACAACACACACCTATATATATTAATTTTTTAAATTAGTACATTCAACACACAAGGTTTATTAATTATCCTCGTCTAAGCAACAAGGTCAAGGAGCGTAATAAGTATGTCCAAAAAAATGTGGAGAGAATGAGAGAACCAAGGTGATTGATATAATTTTTAAAAAAAAAACTAAATGCAATTGATCAAGACCTGTTTAGATTAACTAAATGCAATGCAAGTCTTACACCTTAAATTGTATGGCCACTGGCACAACTCTCAAATATTAGTGACTAAGAGATTATTAAATTCACTCTGAATCACTAATGCTCTGATTTCAATTGATGTGTATACCTATTAACTTATACAACATATATAAGAGGAAATCATTGCTTTTGGGAAATTACGATTTTAACCAACAAAACTATTGTAGCGGGCTAGACAATTCTCTGTAACTTATGTAACTAATTCAATTGAATTATGCTAGCTTCACTGGTATATATTACTCTCACCCTTTCATCTAGGAAGTATGATTATACATCTTTTAAGAGTGAGTCGATAGTTTATAAAATAAGCGTAGTTTAATTGTAGTATTAAACCAATGGAGTATCATGCCGAGTTCACTCTATGAGTGTGTCGATTATTATCTTATCGGCGTGCTTGGTATTTTGGCCTATTCAGTAGGTCAACATTGAAAATGATGGATTGTGCTTTGATGTCTACCTTGTAATTGCTTGCTTTGTTTGCTCTATTAAACTCTTATGTCAACATGCATTTGAATCTTATGCTTTCAAGAGTTAACCTATAATGTATATTTCCCATGTTCATGTAGTCGGCGTATTTAGCGCTAACTAAAGGGCCACTATTATATATATATACACACACACACACCCATATATACACACACACAAACATTTTTTTAACTAAATTTAATTTCTATTGATATTTGTTTTGGGTAATTAGTTTTCTTGGTTTTAAAACTTTTGAATCCGATTTGGGATGATTATTTTTCAAGTCAATTTTGTTCTACTTGTTCTTTGAGCACTATTGTGCACATTAATTCTGATTATATACATGTAATTTTGAAATAAGTCCATGCAATAATAATAATTTTTTTAACATAATTTTTATTTTTAATGTTATTGTGGAATACTTTAGAAATTCTGATTAACATTAGGTGCAGCGCTAGATATGAGCATATATCTTCTAGTTATGTTATAAAAGTATGTTAAATGTTGTCAAATGCGATGCGATCGCTATTTTTGAATATTGTTTAGTAGACATAAACATTTATATATATTAGTTGTTTTCAGTAGCTGTTTAAATAACTTATTTTTTATAAATGGTGATTAAAGAGAGGGACGCAATGCATAAAGTGCATTATTAAATTGTATTCATGCAATCTTAATCTAGAGCCGTGTCTATTATATATAGATTAAGTACACTAATGACAGCAATGGTTTACTTTATTAAGGAAGAAATGGAAAGGAAAACATCAACAAAAGGTTAATTACAAGAAATTCAGCTTGTTCACGAATAAACCCTTTATTTCACTTTTAGTAGATTATTATGCTTATGTTTTGTTTGAAAAACCAAAGATAAAATCTGACCAATTACAAGAAAATGATCTAATTATACTAATGAGAGTTTAACATGCATTACAAGGTCAGTAAAATGCTACACTTGTTTCCAGAATAAAAAAAATCTAAGGATTCTAGCCAGAGAAAGAACCATCCTAATTTGATTGCTTTATGGTGACTATGGTATGAATAAGTGTGGTTTATTACTACAGAGCACTAGACTTTTAAAGGCAAACTCTATATAATTTAATACTACAGGCAATTTTTTTTAAGTTAAAACTCTTGTATGTTTGTGTCCATAAGATGTGCAGAAATGTAGGCATTTGTAGCTAGATTCTCATATACAAATTTGATAACAAATTAGTCCTTGTGAATCTGAGTACAGAAATGCTGAAACGTCTCCTTTAAAATAAGAAATGGATACAATATATTTAACAAACAAAAGGTATAACATGTAATGTAAAGCGTACATTATCACATTCATTACAACAAACAACCGAATACTCTAGATTTTCATGTATTGTATGGTTTCTGTAATATGAAGATAAGGGGAGCTATGACAGGAAAGGACAGAAGACAACTCTTGCACCTCCCTCTTTTTTATTTAATCAGGCTGTGTGGAAATAAGGAAGATGCTTTTGTAGCTGTGATAGTATCCATTCAAAAATATTACAGTATTTCTTGATCAGTTGTCCTACACACTGCAATGAATTAAATCTCAGCTTTTTTTGTCTAGCCTAGTTGTAATTTACATTATAAGTTTCATTTTAATATTCTCTTGACTAAAGGTGAGTACATTTATGAACATCTTTGCTATGCACCATGTTGCCCTATTTTATTAATCCAATCCTTGGATATAAATTAATAATATCCATGAACTCTTCTTCAAGTACCTTCATAGCCATTTGAAGAGCCACCTTGATTATAGGGGTGAAAACTGCAACTAAGACAACATATTCTAAAATTTGTGGTCAAAAAATAGAGTGGTTTCAATACAAATTTTGTCTAAACTTGCTGTGAATACATGGGATGGGTTAACTCTAACAAATATGTACACCATGCAGTTTAAAAAATATATATATATAGCCTATACTATTCAAACATAGTTGTTTAAAGTTCAACAGCACATTTTAATTTAAAGAACTAAACATTTAGTGTCAATTATGCAGTTTTATTTTAACACTGACTTGAATTAAAGTTTAATTAAAATTATGAATATTAATAAGGATTGAATCTGTTATATCACTAGAAATACTTGAAAATTGTTGTTTGAAATATACTATACAGAAGGGCCTGCTCATACAGCGGGTTAGGTTCCAAGGCTCTAATTTAAAGTGGGACATAACATTTTTTTAAACTTGGAATGCATATAAAATCCTAATAACATTTTTATACTATCATAAGTGTGATCTAGTTGGCCTGGTGTAGCACTTTTAATTTCTTTCAACACTTTAGTCTTAGCGTTCATGATTGCTTACAGGCATATCTTGTTCACTTAGTTTAATAATGTCTAGCTTGGTAATTAAAGTCAGTGGTTTACGAGTCCTCTTTTATCATTACTACATTTAGAAGTAATTGTAACTAGTAAAAAATACTATTCAGAATCTATAGTGTGTATAAAATCAGTCAACAAATTTGAAAAGGTGATTGACAAATACTGTAAACAGACTGAATTATCAACATAAAATTGCGGCCAAAGACCTTATGCAACTCAGCTGCTGCCAGTGAGTTTCCCAATACTATCCTGAAGGAAGTTTTACTACATTTAATTACATCAACTTATTAAAGACACAATTCCTGAGTTTGGAACTTACTATTGATATTCAGACACATTTATTTCAGTTAACTAATAATACATTGATATATATCATATTCATTCAAATTTGGCGAAAAATTATTAAAAGTGAGTAAGGAAGAGAGATACCCAAAAGTTTATCTCTCTTACAAAATAATATGCAGATGACATCTTGAAAATCGCTGTAATAGTGAGACAGGGTCTGAACCTAGTGAAGCATGTTTATAAATAGAAACCGCCATATAAGCGGGATGTTGAAAAACTAAACACCATAAAGCAAAATTCCATAAAGCAGGGCCCTACTGTATCAATAATGACCTGGATATATGATTCCTCAAAACAGGCCCAGTCTTAGTTCAAAGTTACTAAAATGTAAGCTTAGTAAGCTTATGAACTATTTGCTACACAGTAATAGTCCTTGTGTTGGTACACATTGAAAACTATGCAAAGATAAAACTAAAATGTTGAAAATTATAATTTTTATGTTTTAAATTTTATAATTTATTAGGAAATTTTACTAAGCGATAATAAACCTTCTATTTTATTAGTCTTTTATTTGAATAATGTTTCTGTTAAACTCATTTAATCCATATTAACAGCATAGATTAAGAGGGTTGACCTTGCTAGTCTTGGATAAAGTGCTCATCTCAGGACCCCGGTATTGGTGGGTTCAAACCTATATGAGGCTGAGAAATTTTTCTTGAGTGATAAAAGTCCATAGCAAAGCTTCCTTCGGAGGGGAAGTAAAGCGTTGGTCCTATGTTGATTGTGGTGTGTAAAAGAACCATGGTTAAGAATTTTAAATACCTTTCTCAGCAAAATTGATAGGCTGACTCATAGAATTCAGTGTGAAAGGCAGTGGGGAACCACCACACTTTCTGAACTCCCCTAGTACATGGGATTTCTATCAGATGGTGCAGGCAGCAATAACCAGCCGAAAGACTGAGTGTGTGCCCAGCGCCAGATGGATGGAAATAATATCACACCAACCTTCGGGTTGGTGACTTAAAAGGGAGCTTTACATTTGAAGGGGCAACCCACATTTCAACCATTTACCCAAAGATGTTTCTTATTCTGATGATATCTCAACTATCATGAATGATAATAAAATATTAATGTGTCAAAATTAAGGTATCAATATGCCAAACAATTATGTCGGATTCAAAATTTAATAAGACCATGGAATAATTAGATATAAATAAATAAATGAGTTTGATTGAGCTTCAAACTTTTAATTGAGAAGAAAATTTAATTTTTTAGCCAGGCATTAATAATCACAACTAGTTTACGCTTGCAACAGCATGATTATAATTGAGTGTTTATATATGAAAAAGCTGAATAAACAAAAAAAATAAAAATTCTTTCATGTCTTTTCGATTTAATATTACATTCGAGATAGGTCACGTTACTTCCATTCTATTCGTGTCAAAGCCCCATTAAGTACGCTTGGTTGGATACAGAAGGGGTAAAGGGGGAGGACTTGGTTAATAATCTTTTAAGACCTGAAAAGTTTCTAATAAGCCAGCACCAACAAAAAGTTTGTCAGGTGCTAGTGCTGTATTGGTTGGAATGAGTGTAATATTAGTAGTACTAAAATTTGATGCAATTTTTTTTCCAAAATGGTGAAAAATAATGGGAGAGAGAGCATCCTTCTGATCACAAAAAATAAGGAGAGGTTAGAATTTTAAAAAGTATCAAGAAGCTCAAAAGATAGTATCCATTGAAGTAGAGCAAACAGTATGTGTACAGCAAGAAACTAGTGACAACAATTAATGTAATCTTAATGAATAGAAATTAATATTAGAAAACCTTACTCCAGAACATCAACATAACAAGAATATAAAATTTGGAATATTTGGCAGAAGAATTGTAGAACTGTCTTACTTGTTAAACGCACTCAGTAAAATGACAGAACATGGACCACTGAGCTACAAATTATAAAATATGGAACTGACCAAGGAATCAAGGTGTCGACTGTGAAACTGTCTTCATTTTAAGTGCAACGTTTGCGGAGTAGAGCAAAACATACTTACGGAGGATCCATGTGATAAATCAAGAATGGAAATTAATTACTCAGCTGTGTCAGACGTTCTAAGTGTTGGAGGTGGTCTCGCTCATCTACAAGAGATTACTGCAGGCATGAACACGCAATGTATGAGCAGTCGAACCTACAGTAAGTATCACAACATTATTTGTAATGGTTTATTTGTGACATCAATGGAAGAAATGAAGATGGCTGCTCAGGAATAATCGATAATTGCTGTACAAGAAGGAGCAGGTGACGTGGATGGTGTTCCATTAATAACAGTGGTGGATGATGGTAGCTGGGATAAGCACTCTTATTGTTCCAACTTTAGTTCACTCTCTGTCATGGTATGTTTTACCATCAATACTTGATTTCTCATTTACAAGCCATACAACGGATTATTTCTTTAGTTCTATAAATTAACGCACAATGGTATGGATGTCCTATGTTAAACTGCTCAGAAACATAAATCTAAATGGTGTACTGGTGATGGAGAAGCTGGGTTTTGATTCCTTGACGGATTTACTTAGCGTGTTTTCCCTGAATTATTTATATTCTCCTTTCATACAAATGTGGGTAGTTTTCCTATAATATTTACCTTCCTCATTCCTGTCCTATTAGTGTAAATATGCAAATAAACCCGAAAGGATGGTAAGAGGTGAAGAGATAAAGGGAAAAACCGCAAAAAAAAAGCATGTTAACGTTGATAATGAAAACTGTTTTTAATTGTTATTATTATTATTAGCACCGCGTCTTACTACCTGTTCGGTATAGTGTATGTTCCAAGTCTGAGGTATTTCATAACTAGTGTATAATCCATAATTTGAGTTATATTATATTACATTTTATCGAATCTTATATAACCCAAGATAATTTTTAGTTAGTATGATTAATAGTAATAATAATTCATATTTGTTTTTAAATAAATCATTACATGGACTCAGAAAATGATATTTCAATACCAAGGATCGTAATTAATATGAAATCAGTTAAAAGATATATCAGATTCACTCTCGGATAAAACAATGAACAATAATAATTATTTATTCTTAATTTAGAATATTAGATATATTTTAACTGAAAAAATCATATGCTCTAATTAAAATGGTGGCCAAAGTTTAATAAACTTTATATCCGTAATTTCTCAATTAATTTTAAGAAATACCATAACATAACATTTAAAAAAAGTTTATATTCTTAAAGGTTTCGGTTGTAGTATGAAATTCTCAATGTAAACTAAAGCGCTCCACACTAGTGCCATACACTGAGTTTTGTAGGAATTATTGTCCGAGAGGCCAATTTTCCTATCAAAAATTCTACTATATAGTGGTATATAGTAAGAAATAAGGCCTTCTAAATGTCCATTCCTCTAAAAAATCAAGGGATAGTAGAGTCAAGTTTTCTTAGGAAGGCACTATAAAAATAAATAGATCTACTTTCATATATGCATCCATCAGGACATGTGACCTATAGCTGTCAATTTTAGTATATATGATCAATACTTATTCAATAACACTAATGATAATTTATTATACCATATTTGTCAAGTTTGGTCGCAAAAATAATGTGAGTGGCAAGGGATGGTGACATAATACAATGTCAAATATACTGGATTAAGTGTGAAATTGTTATTTTTATCCTGAATTTATTATATAAATATAAAATAATCATAACACACAATATTATTTTTTTGTATTAGGCCATAATGTTAATCAACAAATTAAAGGTTCCTGAACGTTCAACTTAACAAGTCAAGACACAACCACAATAAATTGTACTCGTACCTATGGTAAAAGCCTGAATTTGGAATTAAAAACAACACAGTAAATATTATCCCTGTGAGGTCTAATACATCAGTCTTGGTTTAGAATTGGTCAATGTTAACAAGGAGGTCAAGGTTCAAAATCTAGCCAGTTGCACTAGAAATAATTATCATTCTGCAAATGTTACTGTTATATTTCCATAAAACCTCTCACCTCATCCCTGTTACAATGCATTCAAACTACTCTAACCCAATTCGGCGATCGAGAGGTCTAAGGGTAACAATATATTAGACTGGCAATGACGGAGAGAATGGGGCTTGAATCGCTGAATGGCTATACTGAGGGTGTATTTTCTCAAATAGTTTCAAACTTTCCCTGAGCGCAAATATTAGTCACTTCTTCCATATTCAACCTTCCTCATACCTAACTGGAGGCAAACAAATCAATTTCACACAAAGTGGGTCCTATCAAGCGTGATGTGCTGCTGCTAGAGTAAGCTATAATTCTGGTGCTCTCCATTACAAACTACACAAAAAATTGCATAGATCAAGTGCAAGAAAATTCCCAAAGTTTGAAGAAGCACACAAGCACCAAAAAATATGTCTCACCAAAGAAAGTGTGAAGATTCACATCACTCGAAGCCCACCTGGTCAAGCAAAACATTCTTCCCCATCCACCCCAAAAAGAAAATGTATGCCGACTATGGTCCAAATTCTCAACGCTCAGATTAGCCAAAAAAAGATTTTATGTTACTTAAAAAAATATTGCAAAATAGCCTCCAGCATTCTTAAGGAGAATTGCAAAACCTTGAACGTCAAACCATAAATCAGAGTGAATCTGGAAAATGGTTAGAAGAAAGGAGGAAACGTTTAACAGCGTCTAATTTTGGACAAGTTTGTTGCAAGATCCCATCAACTGGTTGTGAAAATTTGGCCAAACAAATACTGTATTTTGATCTCCAACACATAAGCTCGTTGTCATAAGGAAAAGCAAATGAAGAACATGCCATAGAAAAGTTGGAAGAAACTTTGAATATTCAGGTTGAATGCTGTGGTTTCTTTATTGACCGTGATTTGACATTCCTTGGTGCTACACCAGATGGCCTAATCAACAATGATGGCATAGTAGAGGTAAAATGTCCATCATCAGCTGAACAGATGAGTCCTGAGTCAGCCATTTTGCAACAAATGGTGACATTCTGAAAACTTAACAAATATAAAAAGATTGATATAATAAACAGGCGTCATAAGTCTTATTATCAAGTCCAAGGTCAGCTCCATATAACACGCCAGTTGTACTGCATATTTGCTATATGGACACCAGTTATGCCATACATACAATATGAAAGAATCGAACGTAATGACTTTTTCTGGGAAATGGAAATGGTGACTAAGCTTTCCTCATTTTATTTCGATTGTTTACTGCCTGAACTTGTAGACCTATGCTAACCACGTCCAATGCCTATCCGCAACACAGATTATATTGAGGCAGAGCAAACTAAATATCCACAAAGGTTGCCTTTAAGTTTGGGGATAAAAATGAAAGTCCCATGGTGCAAGGCCCAAATTGTATGGTGAATATTTCAGGATGGTGAGAATGAGCTGTTTCAATTGCTTCAGCAGTGGCTCACAAAGTGTTAGGTCTTGCTGTATTATTTCAACCAAACAATGTTTTTGTGCTTATGAACCCTTCATAGTCGTTTTTTTTTGTGTGTGTTTAAGTATTCCAATAAAGTTGTGGGTGTCCCAGGTTCAGAGAAATTTATTTAATAACATAATTTTTATGTATCCCATAAAAATGTTAATTGGAAATTGAACAATTATGTTTGTGAAACAAATCATCTTTTCTTGTTTGTCTTCTTTGCACCTGACCACATGATATATAGTGTCTATATTAACACATTATTTACCATAAACCAAATGTATTCTTTGAATATAAATTATTAATTGATGAGACTCCTGCATGTAAAAAGTTAACTACACCAAATTGCTTCAATGATTGACCATTCGAAACTTATATTTCAACTTGAATACAAAAATATTTGTTCAGTTCAACAACATGCATTTGTTTGGGTTGCTTGCAGATAGATCACAGAACGTTACCTACTTGTCCACTTTTGNTGGTGGTGGTGGTGGTGGTGGTGATGGTGGTGGTGGTGATGTTGTATTAACACCGGTTAGTAAGTTGAAATCAAACATTTAACTTTGGACCGAAAAAAAAATCTAGGAAACTGACTTAAAAAAATGGAGTGGTTTCACGTTCACTTGATTTTAAATAGCCGTCAACAATCGGGATTTCTTTGAAAGTTGGTATAGTAGTGTAATTAATTGGAAATTTTAAGTGTTGTAAAATATACTAATAATGCAACACACTTGTTAAAAAGTAAATGTACATGTTTATATTTAGAAAAGTGTTTTTCTATTATTTCCTTCAGAAATTTAAAATTTAGACTGAGAATTATGACAGATTGCTCGAGTATGTGTTGCTACCAGAATAAATGACAGAGAGATTATCTAATTTAAGGAATATTTTCACATGAGGCCGAATTTTTAATAATTCATGGACATAAGGATGTATTTATCAATACACTTTGACAAACGAGTTATTTAAATGGAGTCGGAAAGAAAATGTAGTTTTGAGGAAGTGTAACAAAAATAGTATAGAGAAATGGTGGTAAAAATACAGTGATATATTCACATGTAGAAAACCAGTATAGTTAAGTGAAAATTTGAATCCCGACCTTCCTGCCAATAACACCAAATGCAATAAAAGTGTGATGCCTTTGACTGCTCAGCCACCAGTACTGGTGTCTGGATTATTTGCAATCATTTAGTTAAATATAATAAATTTTATGTTAATTCCTGTTGATAATTTTGTGGTAGAAACCAGTATTTATAAATATTTCCCTAGTTTCAGACATACCTTGACACAGATTAATTTAGAAAAACTCTCAAGGTTAAATAAACATTCACATTTCTTGTGAAAAGTTATAGAAAGAAAGATGCTTTTAAAATAGATTTTAAATATGTGCGAATTTTGTACTGTCTTTCTACTAAATTTTGATTCATTTTCTCCCCCAATTTATTATAGTGTTTGGCTGAGTCATTTGAATTATAATATCAAAACTGATGAACATAACATTAGACCTTTATAATGATGACACATTAGTGAATAGTTTTACTAAATAAGGTTAAATAAATGAGATGTGATGAAATATAATTACTAAAACACTATGTTTAAAAATACATGTAATTCGAACTTATGTTGTTTAATTCGAAGGAAAATTACCTCGAAGATGATGAAAAAAAGCTTGAAATCTTGCATAGGCAACATCTTTAATATTCGACTGTCGCTGCATGGATAGAAGGTTCTCTGCGTGCAGGGGCACTAAAATTTGCAAACAAAATCGGTCAATTGTATTGTTTGTTGACAAGTGCACCGCCCGCACACAACACCATTTCTCTATTGCAAAATGTAAAGGTTGTGCTTTCCCCCAAATAAGATGGTAGGAGTCCAACCTATGGATCAAAGAATAATTACAACTTTCAAGCAATCCTAATGACGCCTTGTGGTCCAGAACATTCTCACAGGTGTTTACAATGGTAAGAATGGCAAAGTTAAAAATGACATTTTCCAATCTGTCTGAATGTGTAAAAGTGCAGGGGACCAAGTGATACAAAACACTATTGCCAACCTCTTTAGAAAAGGAGGTTTCTGCCACAACGATGGTGAAGAGAAAAATGAAGATGTTGAGGAGATTTTACCCACCGTGGACAACTGGGAAGATGTTGGATATGACACAGGTGTTCCTTATGATGATTTTTTAATCTTGGAAGTGAACTTAAATATTTGCGGTGAACTGATTGGTGCATAAATGTTGGCAGATGTTATGAATAATAGAAATGACAGTGCATCTTCACAGAAAAAACAGGTTTGTACAGGTTACAATAAATTTAATGTTGACTACAAAATTAGTTTGGACATAACAAAATCCTTCTGTAGTCGCCATTATTTTTTGAATACTTGTACAAAACTGTTTTTTCGGTGTTCAGATGAAAAAGGGGAACAGATGGAACATCCAGAGAAGTCGATCCCAACATCTACACAGGCCATTAACCACAAACAAGAGTTGAGACAGTTTGTTGAGGGACAACATAATGTAAGACTATCTATTCTCCAGGTGCTGAATAAACTAGAATAAGTTTGTACAGCTCAGAGTATTAACTTCCAAAAATAATTAAAGTTTATAGATTTTAAATAATACTGTAAATACAGTATTCAGTACTGTAAATAATGCTAATAAAATGACACACACAATACTGTATTTTACTTCAATGAATTAAGGTTTGAAGTTATTTTTCTAGTGGTCCTTTCACCTTTGAATTAGCCAGGTTTGACTTTATACATAATAGCATAGGCGGAATTTCTGCATTTTGATTGGGGCGGGAGGGGGAGTGTGGGCAAATATTGAACCAGGGAGGGACTTTACAGGGGGGTCTGAGTGTATTCCATACAAGTAAAACCAAGACAGTGGAAATAACTGTCAACAGAAAAGGATTAAGTTCAAGCATCCTTTTGGTGAGGACCAAATTAGAATCAGTTTTCAACTTCAAATACCTTCAACGCATGATATCAAAGGATATTAATGTTAGGAAGAAATATTTAATAGGACACAGAAAGCATTCCACTTTTACAGTCAAGTGATAAGCCCAACTGTGGGATAGCAAAATACCCCGGAAAGAAAAATTACTTAAGTTTCATACTTATTTTGTAATGCCCCAAAACTGCAAAGAGGTTTTTGGGGATTGTGATAAGGGGGGAGGTGTTAAGGGGAAAATTTAGTTAGATCAGAGGGAGGCCAATAGAAAATGAAAACAAAATTAATATTGTCACATACATACTTTAATTCATATATTAATGTTGTTGATTTAAAAAAAAAAATGTAGGAAAATGAAAACTCAAAACTTTAAGCTTTTACAAAGAGTTTCATAAATGATAACAAACAAGAACATGATGAGAATAACATCATGACATTCGAAACATATAGGGATATTATGAATATAAATAAATAATCAAAACACATAATTTATAGTAAATGAAGAGATTTTCACAGTAAGTTTTGGTCTAGTTTCACCTTTTAAATTAAAAGCCAACCTTCTATTTTGCAATGTATCAAAATCATTTATCACTCTTAAAATATTAATGTTTATATTCTGTTCAATGACTAAAAAAAAGCAAAGTATGATAACCTTTCCTGTCCTGTAGTATTTCACCCTGAACTCTCTTCGTCTTTTAGTGATGTTCTGCAGTTTCTAAAGCGTGAGTGCCATTAAAAACACATTGCTGTAAGCCTGCTGCACCATCTGGAAGCTTTCTGTTCCAGATTTTCCGAGTAAGATGCAGAATTTTATGTTCACTCAATGCTTGAGTCTGTGGTCCATAATATAATGCACGTCATCAAATAAACGTGTGTAACACAGTCATTGGTATACACAGAATGATGCCACTTGTACTACTGACATATGAAGGTTACAGCTACCACACCAGCGGACACATCCCCATGCTCCGCTATTTTCATTTTACAGAACCATTCCTGAAACTTTTTGATACTCCCTCGTACTAGAAGTTTCTTCTTTGTTTTATGTTGAAATAAATTCTGAAGATCTTTTATTTTTTTATAAGAGTCCCAACTATGGTCAATTTATGTTATTTCAGAAGTTCTTCAGTAAGAGGCACACTACCAAATATTATCCATAGTTATGTTTCGTCCAGTGTCCGAAATGGGCTGAATCAAACTCTTTACAACTTCACTGGGAGAGCTATTCACTCGGTAAGAAATATAGGATTGTTGCTCTGCATAAATTTTCTCTTGATGAACTGACGAAACATACATCTTCCACAAAAGGCTTCGAGTTTTTCATCAATTGTAACATATTCACTTACAGTATAATTAGTTTTACAGTAATCAATAAACTTTTAAAACCATTCACAAATAGGTGCCCGTCTATGTTTCCTTTCTCTGAGCACGATCATTTTTATCATCAAATCTACTTGACTGTAGCAGGAATATGGAACATTGTTGAGACTTGCTTGCTTCTGGCTTTTAGCTCACCTTCATTGGTTTGGTTAGCACTTTGTTCCCTTGTTTGATTGTCCCTAATTGAGTAAATGTACATATTGATATATGTTACAATAATGGCTAAAAAAGCACACCCATGCACTTATTTGTGAATCAGCCGGTCTAGCCTCACCTTTTAAACCTGAGAAATGTGTTACCAAATTACAAGATTATGTATGGACATTTTTAAAAGGCTCTATTATTATTATTTTTTTCCAAAGTGTGATGCTATCATTTCCAGTTAGAACATTAAAATATTGGGCGAGTGGTATTTCATAATCTGAAATTGTTTCTAAAACTCCTTCAGAATCTGGTGCACTTTTTTCAGTATCTGCATCACTGTTTCTATCATCTACAATATCAGGTTCAAGAGCCTCATAACTCTCCAAACCCCTATTTCCTCTTCCTACCTGTCCAAATCCAATAAAATATTTATTATGTGTTACTATTCTTGTTCATACATTTTGAACAAGTTAGTAATATAACACAATTATGATAGTGAACAGTTTATAAATAATATATTTATCTTTAACTCGAAAACTTTCACATACAAAACTTTTTTCTGTATTATACACACACAATTACATCCTGATTAAACAAAACACAGAATTAATAGCAACACTTTATACAGCCATTATAGGTGGCTTGGGAAAATTTCTACCACAAGCACATCACCCGTGGAAAAACTGATATGCAAAGGACAACGGTTGAAGTGTAACTGAACTACAATTATCATGGTTTAAAATAGATGTGGAGGAAGGTATCAGAAATGACAAGTAGGTTAAGTCAAGAGCGTACAAACTACAAACAATATAACAAGTGTGAGGTCCTTTTTCACCCATGCCACCACTACCAGGTTAAGAAATATGGTGTGACTTGCAAGACGCTGGGAGAATATATTTACAATGTATGGACAGGAGTTAATTGTAACAAACTCTCAAGTGACTTGAAAATTGTTTACAAGCTCAAAAATAATCTCTTCAAAAAGGAAGGCTTAGTATTTTTCAATAATCGACTAGTGAATCCAACTGGCAAATATTCATTCCCAAACTCATCTTGGAATTTCTAAAAGACAATAGCCAGAAACCATACCATCATGTATTGACCCTGGGTGTCGAGTGACAATGCTGAATATATTAGTTTGTGTACAGCTTGTCAAACCTTCCAAAAGAACAATTTAAAGGAACCTTTAATTCCAACGCCAGTTCCCAACTATCCATTAAACTCAACGGGATGGACAGAGGGATATACCATCATTATGTGTTCCTGGCCAAAGATGATTATTTTGGCAAGTCACTAGACATAATCTCTGTGCGGAGCAAATCTGCAAAAGATACAAGTGGAAAATTGAAGATTATCTTCAGCACATTCCATAGGCCATGAGATGTGACAGTGATCCAATTACCGGTGAAAATATAGAACTTTGCTACAGCATATGGGATATAAATAATGGCATCTAGTCCCCATTATCCTGAATCAAATGGGTTGTCATAGAGAGGAGTGACTATAGCAAAGAGGCTAATCAAAGAATAATTTCGTTCAGGAGGAGATATACAACAAACCCTACTAGAGTATAGAGCTACCCCCCTTACTGGGTTAAAATACTCACCAAGTCAACTACTCATAGGTAGGTAAAGAACAAGAGTACCTAATAAGCCTTGAACTACTACTACTACCTCGGATTCCAGAACAAGATCTTCAAATCAAGATGGAAGCAATGAAGATGAAGAATAAATATTACCACAATGCCTCAGCAACTAAGTAGTTAAACAGTTTCGGATAGCTCAGCGAATTTACATCAGGTGGAAAGACTTTTGGGAAAAAGAATGGATATCTAAGGTATTACCGGAACCTAGCTAATACAATGTGAAGGATAAGGAAAGAACTGAATATTTAAGGAACACGATTTAACTCCAGTTAAGTAAGGTACCACCTGCAAACCAGAGGAAATAGAAGAATATGAGAGTCAAAATCTGCCGACACTCAACATTTAGCAGATGGAGACCCAGAAGAACCATTATCTTCAATTAGAAAGTCAATCTCCATAAGAGGGTCTTCGAAAACAACACTAGTACCAACTGTGCCAAACAGCAAGATTAACCCCACCAATTGTTTCAATCATGAAGACATAGGAACTAAAGGACATCCAAACTCACATGACTGTGACGAGATCAGGACGACAAGTGAAACTACCAAAAATACTTATTGATAAATGAAGTATCTAGTGTAATATTAACAAATATAGTTCTGTAGTGATTTTAAAGCTTATGAGAGAGGTGGTGTGTAGAGTAAGTGTGTGCCTTGCGGCACTCTTCATAACTAAAACCTTTGTGGGTAAATGCTGTTTGGCCTATCTTCATTAGTCAGTTGTGTACTTGTTGTGTATGTGGTTGGTTTGTAATGGATGTTAATCATGATAAACCAATGTGTTCTGTGTCTAGTGGCAACCATTATTTGTGCAATCCTTTATTAAAATACAACATTAATATATTTATTCAAACTGTATCACTTATTTTAAATGTAATATATGTTTTAACTATATAAGACAACAACATTCAAAGTTTATATGTTAATATTTTATTTTAAGATATCGAGCTTAAAGTTTTAACAAGAATATATAATATGCGGGAAAATGAGTTTGTGACAGTTTACTGATTAGCCATCAGCAGTTACAGAATCACCACATTATACATAGTTTATCTGTCCTTGTTGTGCTCCTGAATTATAGGGGTTTGGAATTGAAATAATATGGTGATTTGGTGATGATCTGCCATACCATATTATCATTTTATTTTTCAGGATTGAGGGGATAGGGTAAACACTGAAAAAAATTAGTTAATAATGATTGGAAAACTAATATACATGGGCTGCTTTTATTATTTTATGTAGGTTGTATTTGTAAAATAGGTGGACCAAATATAGTGAGTGGTAGCAGAATCTCAATTAACAAGCATATCCTTCAATACAAAGTAAAACAATTAGAAATCTAAAACAACTGCCCTGGTCTTGATTATAGAGGCCAGTACATCTAAATACATAATACAATTATATAAATTTTTTTATGTCACAGAGTTTTACAACCTTTTAAGATTTATGATAACTCTATTGGTGTGGTAATAAGAAATAAAGTTTTTAGAGAAAATCTAGATTCGCATTTGTGTTGCAGGAGATTGGGAAATATTTAGAGAAAAACCACTCTATGTAGACCTGACCAGGATTCAAACCCTGATCCCGTGTCATTAGCAGGCCTGTATATCACGAGGGTGACACCTTAGACCATTCGGCCACTAAAGTTAGTAATAAAATATTTAAAAAAGTGATGATGAGATTCATAATGTTGTTAGATACAGAAACTTATAAGGAGATATATTGTGTCAATGAAGAGCATGCTAAATAATGCTGTTCTAGTTCAAAGTTGTAACAAATAAAATAGTTGTTTCTAAGAAAATCTAAATATTGAATTGAAATATGAAATAATTTGAAAATTTATACTTTGGAGTTTATATTTTCTTAGCTTTGTCTAGGAATTAAAAATATTTGGGGTTGTTTTCAGAAAACCATATTTTTATAATCGGTTGAAAGACCTATAATTACTTACATTGTTGCTATTTCCTGTAGTAGGAATATATAGTGACTCACAGCCTGATAGTAAAATCCATGCACCCTGTTAAGAGCCCATCTCACCTCACAAATAACCCATAACTTATTAACTCATGTAAGTAATACAGTTGCATCATCATACAGTGGTTTTAGTTTATTTTTATTATAAGACAGCAAAATTAAGATTTATTAGACCATTTTGTCATCATTGGAAAAAATACAATGAAATTTAAAGAATTAGGAAAAAAAAAGTGTTTTCGATTATTTCACTTTTGCTGTTGTCAAGTGAAGAATGCACTTAGATGCTATTTCTTGTTCAAGCATAGTTATTTATCTATTATCATGATTAGATGTGAAATGGGCGCTTAAGATATATACCCGAGATTAAACAAAGGGCTTTGCAATCCAATTCTTCCCTCACTAAACAGGTTGTTATTAAAAAAAAACACTAGTCCTAAAAAATTAATAAAAGCAATAAATCTCATTAGTAAAAAGCAATATCTATACATCCACTACTTGTTAATTTGAACACAATTGTTATGTTTTCTAAAGCTACAATGGCTGGTCTACTGACCTAATTGAGACCCAAGGCTTATGTACAGGAGCCCCAGATTTCGTGGCTGCCGCCTTGTTGATGCAGGGCTCCGACTCAAATTCAGGTGGTTAGAAGCACCAAACCAAGTTGTTACTAAAACTTTAATTCAATGCAACAATATTGAATGAGTTGACACTATGTTATGCAAGCACCTTATAATATCTAAAGTAGACCTGGCCTATAAGATTAAGTCTATAATTATTTTTAAATGTTTCAATGAATAAATGTTATATTGGAAGTTCAAGTGCAAAAATAAATAATACATGTGACTACAAATAATGTAGAAATAGTTTTCCTTCACAATGCATAGCAAATTATTGCGATGGAAGCTTTTTATTAGAAATATTTTAAATTCATTATCATAAGACTCAAATGTGTAGCCTAAATTATAAAATATGTATAAACTTTAGCTGAAACTAGTCTGGTAAATGTTTACTTACTTAATTACTGAAACATCATAAGGCCTACAAATCTGAGCATTCAAAACTGCATCAATTAATATTGAAGTAACTATTAAAGCAAATACATTATTAAAATAAATGTACAGGGATATTCTTGGCTATGAATAAACCAAATGTGATTTTTTTAAATTAATTGAATCAAAGTTAATTTGTTCAAAGGACTGTTTAAACCCACCTGAACAACTGTTGGACACCGAGAAGTTTAAAATATAGTTACAAAAAATAGATTAGTCTAAAAAATGAGTATAAAGCAACCAATCATGTTACTTTAAACCCCTATACCATTCTTGGGTTGAAGCACAGACTGAGCCTTAAACAATTTTCTTCTTTTCCTCTTCTATTTCAGCCTATAAAAAATCTTCCTACCGATTTTTGCTGCCACCAAATTATGAGCTTCATTAGTACCCGAGAGTCAGACCAAAGTCAAATTAAAATTACTAATTCCTTCCCTCAAATGAAATTAACTATGGTATATGTGCTAGAAATGTTTAAGGTATAAATTTTAATAAATAAATGAACATGATAAAGAAGCTAAGCACTAAGACTTAAATATGTGCAATCTAGTATATAAGAAAGTTAACCGAAACCAAACATGTAGTCAATCCCAAAATGGTAGCATAAAGTCAAAGACATGCATGAAGATAATATATTACATGGAGTATGTTTAGTAGGCAATTACAGAAAATAAACGACAGTAAATTTCAAATTATATTTGTACATATTGGTTAGAATAATAGATATGACACTGATTTGTAGATAATCTAAATTGTATATTTGTTAATGATACTGATCTGTAGATAATCTTAAATGTATATATGTTATTATTTGAATGGTTTTGCGATAACTTACACTGGCCAGCATTGGTACAAAATTATAACTGAGAAAACACTTATATATGGTTAGGTTGTTCTATTAAGATTAAAGTACACACAATTAAATTACACATACAGATAAATAACGTTATTTTAAGTTAGGCAATGCAAGTTTGATTTGAATTAAATCTTCTAAACATTCTTAGTCTAACAAAAGTTTATTACAAAATATATATATTATATAATAATTATGTCCTTGGGGGGGAAGAGGTGTAATAAAATTAAAATCTACTCAGATGTATTTAAATGGCACACCAAAGACCATTTTATTTGCCGTATTTTCATTAAAACCTGTTGATGGGGGCACAACATAAGTAATTTTCCACATGTTAAAAAAAAATTCAACTCTGAAATATGAAAAGGCACATGTAAAGTGTATATTAAAAACTACTATTAATACCAAGAAACTAAATAGCTTGGGACAAATTGATTTGTAACATTTCTTATGTAATTCAAATATTTAATCTTTCTCAATATAGCTACGACAGGAAAATACGAGATCCGCTGACATTTGTTCAAACCTGTACTCAAACCAATATTGTATATAAAATATATATTAATTTCTTTGAAATCAGGATCATGGGATCAGTGCTCAATAGTAGTAAAATATCCCAAAAATAAACAGTGTATTCTACACAGGTCTATCGAGCTTGTTCAATGAAAAAACAATTAGTGTACATATGCCAATCATTCATGCTCTAACTATATTTATTCACTATGGGAAGGATTAGGGACATGAAACACAAAAGAATGTGTATAAACAGCTATAAGTTTGAGATATGATCTCAATTTAGCCCACCATTTAAGTGCCAAAAATGTAAACATGTAAGGTACATTCAATAGTTATAGTATATGAATTGGTACCATATAAGTAACATAATTGTACAACTATCAACATATAAATAGAAATAGTTGAAACCTATAAAATATCCACATACACACGTCATGGTGCTGTAGAAGAGTAGGAAAGATATCTTGGACAGGACAGAGAGGGTCACAAGGATGAGGTTTTCAACCAAGTGAAAAATATAGAACTTGATTAAATTGAGAAGAGGAGCATTGATTAGATGTATCTTTATAAATAAGAGTTTTTGGTCAACATCTTGGGATGAAAAATGGGAGGAAAGAGGGGAAAGGACCACTGAGATTGGAACATATAAAGCATTTTATGACATGTTGATGCAAGAAGCTAAACAGAAATTAAGAGAATGATAGAGTAGAGAAAAATGGAAGAGAAGAGCGAGTACCAATAAATCACAAGAGTGGAGATATAAAGAGGATATAGTACCAACAATATAAGTGACACACACACATAAACATACACTGAGCCTGATAATCACTTTTTATAACAGTTAAAAAGTTGATAAAAAAATCTTTATTTTTATGTAAAGTAATGCGATCTGAAACTGCACCATTTCATAGATAATATCAATAATTTTAGAAATAATACTTAACTAATAAAGTAAAATGCTATTAATGTGTACAAGCAATGGGATTTTGATAAAAACACTTCGAAAATAAAAACTTTTTTTGTGGTCAACATTGATAGCATTTTACAAATAATAATTAATTACTATGTATTATATGAGCCCGGCGCAAAGCTAGTCCTGTCCACCATTAACCAAGAATGTTTTCAAATAGAGTGAGCACTAATGCAATGAATAGTAATTTTGTAAGACACCATTAACATAGATAGTTTTAATAATGTGTTCTTGGGGAATGGCGATAAAATTAGAACCACCAACTAAATATACCCGGGTGTATGTTTATCAATAATTCGGAGAATGTCTTTTTCAGGGTACACTAACGTTTGAAATTACCTTAATACCCTTATATGGTTTGTTTCTTGTGCATGCTTAGCACTATTTTGCGTGTGATATTTATCGAAAGTATTGGCTAAAAGTAATAATTATTGGCATAGGTTACATAATGGATTACGTGTTTGTTGAGCTAGACTATCTTGATGGATATCCTCTAAGCGGAGATTTAGTTGGTCGTATTGAGATATGGCCGTGGGTTTCCTTCCCTATGCCCATGATTATGTAGTTCTTAGAAGATCAGCACGCTACATCATGGGACTTCCCCTAGGTCATACTGTCCTTGAAGTTACATCACAACGTATTTTGCACATTTAGGCAATGCACCTCTTAAACCATATAACTAGAGGAAATTTTCCATTCAGTGTTTATCCTAATATCTTTTCGCGTGGAAAATATAGAATTGTTATGGTTAAATGTTTAATAACAAGTATAAAGCAAACCTCAATGGAGCCTCAATTTATAACGAAAGGCAACATGTTTATCTTGATTAGACTTAAACTCATAGGATTGGATCATGGTGTAATCAAGGCAAGAATGTTACTTTTCCTGTTAAGAGGAATGCATCAATGAAAATAAATCAAAACTAAAGAAAAACAAACCAAAATAAAGAGCTCTTCTTTCGAGAGACAAAATAAAAAAAGTGGACTATTGAAAGAGGATCGCGTTTACTGACCTTGTAGCAAATTGTATACAAATATATTTTTTGAGTATATTTTAATACAAATAGTTTGGATAAATAATTAATAGTGCAATGTGTCCAACTACAGGTCTGGGGTATCCACGTATTTTACAAATGGCGGATGAATGAGAAAAGTCTAATTTAAAGGAAATGTATCCGTGTTTTGGTATAGACAGAGTGGAAAATAATCTAGGGGGAAAAAAAGTACAATAGCCCAGCATTCGAACCCCAATCGCCATGTTACTGGTAAAAGAGATCAGACGTGATTGAAGTCTTAGCCCTCATGCACACCGATGCGGGTTCAAATACATTCAGTTTAATTAATACGGCATTTAAATGTATATTTTTAAGATCCAATTAAGTCCAAATGAACGATTTATTTTCAAAGTTTGAATCAAATCGTTTAAAATTATAGTTTGAAATATGGGAAATGAATTAACTAAATAAAAACACACAAACCATAGTGTAAGCAAATAGTGTTATAGAAATATTCATTTATTTACTTCGCTCTTTTTCGATTTTATTATTATTGTCCTTGACAACTCGCGCGTGCGAGCCCGACATATTGTAACATTAAGTGAAAGTCGCGTGGGATTAAGGGCTTTTTAACGGTACGACTTCGAACCCGCGACACTTGAGATCTCTTCACGCGAAGCAACGAGTCCTTAGTCGAACGAAAGAATTATTCAATAATATAAATGATGGTATTCATGAGAAAATTGAACAAGATAAAGCGTTGTCTATGTTTATCGAATATAGCCGGAGATCTTCGTTCAATACGTTCCATACACATTACCGAATAAATTACCGCTCACATAATAAACGCCCAGTCTCTATTACTGTGAGACAAATATGCTCGTCTCAATGGAAACTGTAATATGCATTCGTGTATGTATTAAATTTACTGTGTAAAGACCAAAACATATTATATTTATTATAAAAATATAAAAATTTGCCTTTAAGATATATTATACATATGTTTATTCATAAAATAAGGATGCTCTTCAAAAGTTTACTTTCTACTCACGTTTATAGTGCGTTTTAAAATGAATGCTCAAAATCAATAGTCATTCACAGAGATATCAAGATTTATGCTGAATAAGTTTAGAATAAACACTTTAATTGTACTAGCCTCTTGTATATCAAAATGTGTATAGCTCTAAAGATGATATTATTGTGTGTGTGTGTGTGTGTGTGTGTGTGTATATATATATATATATATATATATATATATAGTTGATATTGGTGTGTGTCTATATAATTACATAATATATCTCAAGATTATAAAACACAATAAAGTAAAAGCTTAGCTTAGTTTGAATTATATTGAATCTTATATTTATATTATAAAGCATTTTTATGTAAATAAATTTTGCTACGTTATAAAACCACATGATATTTAAAATTGTTGCCAATTTCAAATATCTATTAAATTCTATAGTTTTATATAGAGTCGTGTATAAATGACTCGCTTTGCTCGTTATAGGCTCCGCCCCCAGTGAGTGTAAACTAATGTAATTCCAGCGTTGTTTTGAACGTTGATTATTCTAGCTGTCACATAAGTGTGTCAGAATATTAAAAAAAGGTGTGGAAAATGTGCAAAATTTACCTAAAATCAAAAAATCTAGCTCTGGTGCAATCCATTTTTTGATAGGTTTTATATTGTTTAGCCACAAGAGGCCTCCAAAGAAAGGTCCGACTTTAATGATTCTCCACCATATTGAATTTTTTTCGGGGATTAAGAATTAAATTTTTTAACTTTTTGGAATTTTCCCGTCGGTTACAGGCTAGAAGCTATAAGTTTGCCAAATTTCCAGTTTCTAGCTCATCTGGAAGAGGATAAACGGTGAGTGAGCAAGTCAGCCATATGACTTTATAGTAAAGTGATTAAAAACTTTGTAAGTGAACAAATCTGTACTTCCTGTTAGAAAAACTGTTGTTCGCCTGTGATTTGTATGTTTTAATGTATGTTTGTGCACTTTTCTTGAGCTTAAGAGGGGTTGGGGGTGGAATGGAACACAATTTAAAGTCAGTATTTTCACAATGAAAAGATTTGTGGGTCAATGTTAGTAAAAAAAACTTCAGTAAATATATTTAATTTAATTTTCTGCATAAATTTGACTTAAGCTCTTGAATATCTGTCATGAACACAGCGGAAATTGATAAGGACTTTTTATGCTGATTTAAAAAGTTTATTTTCAAATACCACCATGCTTATGACAGACATTCAATAATTTTTGAGATTACTATACAAAGACTTCTAAACTAAACATATATACAGAAGCAATACTTTAAATATTTAATTTGGCAAAAAAAAAGTATTTTTGTCATATAAACTTTTAAAATGCCTTTAACCGCTGTGCCAATTTTGTTCATGAATATATATATAATTTACCAGTGCATGAACAGAAAGGGGTGAATGTATAACATCAGAGCCCTATTTTATCCACTATAAAAAAGGGTAATATTTTAGAAATGGCTGTGACGACTTTAATTAAAATTCCCTCGCTAATAGCTAATATAAAGCAGACATCCAAAGAAATTGAAAGTAATCTAAGGGACCGTGTGATGTCCAATGCGTGTTGTCAACTTTCATCTAAACATTAGGCAGTCGAGTTATGACCGTGAAAGAGTGAGCAGAAACAGGCGTAGCCACTATCTGTGAGGCCACTTGCGGAAAATGTGACGAATTAGGTCAAGCACCAGGGTCATTCCTCTAAGAGAGGAGGTGTAAGGTCGGTCAACTTACTAGCATTCTTGATCAACTGAGAAGCTAATACGACGAGAAAAAAAAACACAAGGATCACTCTAAAACCGTTTAGGAAAGGTTAGACAGTAGTGTAACATGAAAAAAAAAATACAGAAAGAAATGTGGTGTCAGGGATAATCATTATGATGAAATAAAACGGCAAAGTTCTAAATTATAACTACATGAAAACATAGCATAATAAGCGGCATGACCTAACCATATAGCCTATTAAATTTTGGATCACATTCTCAAAAATTAAGTCATAAAAAAATACCCTTAGATAGTTAGTTTTCTTTTTAAAAAAAACCTGCAGCGTTATTTAACATGTAAAACGTTATCCGTATAGCAGTTTTTAACGAAATCATTAAAGTCATTTTCGAACAGTTTCGGTTTTTCAAAGTTAAGTAAACTACCCTTTATTACAGAGATAAAATTAAAACCATGAATTTACATCGAGATATAAAACATCTAATTACCTAGTGTGAACGAAATCCATCACAGTTTAAGGCCCTGCCTACCATATCTGGTGGTATGTTGAGCTTACAGCTCTCAAAATAGATGGCGTTGCTAATGATATACAAACTGGTAAATTCCAGCCATCAGGTTGGCAGAATAACTGGTTTGTTTAAACAATTGGGAGGATGGCTGACCGGTAATCAGTAAAGGCCACAAGCAAACTTTTTCTAGAACTGATAGAGATAAGAAGTGTAGTGAAGGACAGTAAAGTGTGTAGGCGACCAAGTCGGACTAAACGTGGGGAGATAAAATGTCAAGATACAATCACACTCTCGAGCAGAAAAAATTAGCTTATTCATCTCAGCCAGCTAGACGCTTCTTTCTGGAGGTTCAAATCCCTGCCGAGGGTATTTTGGGGAGATATTATTCAATCGTTTTCTTCCATTCTCCCGCGTAAATGTGGGTACATCTCCTTAATTCTGCCTGTTTAGGTATGAACTAATTATGCCAGTGGATTAGGGATGAATACGTTTCAGTTTAGAGGAAGTGTACCCGCATTCGCGTGGAGAGAGAGGGAAAATATTTAGGAAATATCACCCGATCATGATTGAGCCACGATCTCCCAGTCGTCGGCAGACTAGTCTAATGCGATAGTGACGCCTTAGACCATGTGACCACCAAGGTGGGATATTAACAATCCTCAGTTCTAAAAATAACTAGACGATTAAAATAACATGACACCAAATCTTTAAAACTTACGTAAACTAGAGGTGGGAGGGAGCTTACACGAGGGGGGGGGAGGATCTAAAATCATGTAAAAAAGCCTTACGTAATTTAAGGATGGCCCCCTTGTAATAAAAACTATGGGCCATAGATACAAGGCCTAGCAGCCGGGCCATGTTACTGAGCAGAGTTGAAACAAACTCAGGTCATTGCTTTATAAATCACCTTTTTAAAAAAGTCTTGAACTATTTTTTTCAAATAAACATCTGGGAAGGGTAGCGATAAATAATACTGCATACTTATTTTTGAGAGAAAATTATTTAAGGCAAAATTAGAGATAACTCATTTTTGAAGATTTTGTCACTAACTATAATAACTTATACGAGAAAGTATGTAGCTTACGATTTTGTTGTACCATTTATTTGTGTTTATTAGTAGGCAGGTAAAGTAAAAAATAACTCAAATTTAATGTGCTAAATTTTGCCACTGTGCTTTGATTAATTTTTAAACTTTAAAGGCTAAAGAGGCAATGAAATATTTAAAAAGCAGTTTCATTTCAAAGACTAGAACAATTTTGACTATAGATATATCTGTTATTTTTATTACTGATATCACCGCGTCATACTACCTGTTCATGTTATATGCATATATGATAATCTAATTGGGTAGTAATGAGGAAGGAAGCATTTGAGAGGTTATGTGCCAGCATTTTTATGTAAGGAGATAGGGAAACAATTTAGGAAAAACTATCCTCAGTAGACCCGACCCCGATTTGAACCCCAAGCGCTATGTTATCAGCAGGCCAATTTAACACTGGAGTGTCGACTTAGACTACTCGGCCACTGAAGTGGTTATCTGTTATTTAATACGGTGTTTACAGTTTTCAAACATCTATAGGATTTACACAATTTTCCAGAAACAAATGTTTTTGGGAATATTTTTTCATCCTATTGGTAGATTTTAACTTTAGTAATATCTTCATGGTGTCAGCCTGCAAGCAGGCTATACCAATTTGAGAGGCTGCCGTATGTTGGTGAAGATAGTGCCAACATTTTCAGGCTGAGGGTGTCATGTGGTCATCACAACGAGCTCTCTAGCCTTCTATCTCAGTTTTCTAGACCGACACGCAACTTATTCATTCAAGTAGCTCCTCATTTGTCCTCGCGAGGTTGATTTTTGTTCCGTTTCAGACCCACTGCTTCGCAGACAGAATTGTTGTAAGCACTGGGGATCGAGCCCGGTACTTCGAGATCTGAAGCCAGTAAATCTTACCACTATACCACAGAGGCGGTCGGGTATCAACTACTTACTTACTTTGTGGCATTGGGAACACAAAAGCTCATTAACTTTAATGGTTTTAAATATATTTTACTTATCATTGGCTCCATGTCGTGTTAATATTGCTAAAGCGCTATGACTGATCATTGAGTGCGTAAATTAATCAGCTCTAGTAACTTTGCTAGTTCGATTCTAATCAATTATATATTTGTTTCTTTGTGCGCCCTTTCTTCCATCAACTCATGCTCAACAAACTTGTTATTCACAAGGATATAGAATAATATTGTGTAAATACTTCTCCACCTCAAAATTTATACAATCCTTTGGCTCTTCTTCGAAAGCAAAAAAAGTCACATATTGTTAATTATATAAAAAGTAATCACCGTGGGTACTTATTGTTCGGGATTCGATACATTTCTTCCGAAACGAGCGCACAAACTGTGAGAATGCAATAGATTCAAATTAAAAGTAATCACATTTACCAAGCTAATAAAATCAAATCAACAAGTCCACACTTTGACTACCAAAAACTTCGTTCAATCATCTTTTGAAAAATAACTTATTCCAAAATCCAATGAGAGTAAAATTCTAGACCGTAAATAAATATAGTAGATAAAAATATAATGAGAACGTCTCCAAATTACATTTTGACTCTATTTTATTTAAAATAGCTATGTTTGATATGAGCAGGAATGTTTATTTTTTATTTATTATAATAGTGGATTAAAAATTCAATGTACAGTAGTTTTCATATACTCTTATTATTACAACGTGCAATGTTCAAGAATTAGAAAACCGTAAAGAATCTAGGATACTAGTGAAGAATTTTACATGTTTTACTGCCTCAGGTAAATAAGGGCTATATGTCATAAAACTTTGTATATGGAGAAGCATGTAATTTTTTATTTGAAAATAATGTATCACTAGAGTAATACTCTTATTGAAATAAGTAGGGACCAACTATCTTTATTTACACAGCAGTTAAGACTTTGTGAGTATTTTAGTTACTTAATACATTAAGATGTTTATATTTAACTACGCAAATTTTCATAATTGGACATTGGCCCTTCTTACCCCAATGCACATGGTTAATAATGTTTCTTTAACTCAAGACGGTCACAGAGATTAGATTCACCCTCCACTGCCGCCTGGATTCCGATACAGCAGGTTAGCCAACGCTTGCAAAACGATACTATCTTGTAAATGGGTACTGATCATACTAATGGCACCTATTATCAACTAAGATAACTATTTGTAGAAGGAAAAGTTGTATTTAAAACCATGTATTTTTACTAAAGTGTCGACTTGCGAGTCGTTAGAGCTCAATATCGTAGTGATTATTGAAGCCAACCCAAATTTAAAAATACGTTTAAAAATAAAAATAAATTATTTATTAACTAATATGTTATAAACAAACACTCTAGGTTAATTGTACAAAGAAAATAAATAAATATATTAATAATTCTTGTTTTCCCATTTAAAATGCATTGAAATGGAAATATTTTAAAGAAAATGTTTCAATAACTATTTTTAGTATGGTTTGAAAATTCCATAAGAATTATGAAAGATGCCCAGATATGTTACTAAAATAAATAAAAAACAACAATGTTGAACTATTAAATATTTTTTCAAAAACATTTTTTGTTTTTGTTTAGAACCATGCATTTAAGGGGTAGGCTCAGCCTTAAGCCGCAGCCAGAGGTAATGACAGACATAATAGACCTACAGGCACAAACATGACACTAAACCTCCTTTTGTTTTAGTTCGTTGGCCTTAAAACACCAAGATCTACGAGTTAAGATAAAAATTCACGATTAAACTCCTTTCTTTACATAAGAAAGTATAAAAGTTGCATACCAAATTTCAGTTTTTTTTTAATCAAGTCAATGCGACATTTCCAAACATAAAAATCAACTACACAAAACTAGATATAAGAATTTTCAATATTAAATGAATTTTAGGAACTAACCATCTTTATGTGTAACAGACATGTTTTAATTACATTTATAGACTAGACCAGAGATCCAAAATATGATTTTGTAACAAACTTGGGTTAGGCTTAGGCTTAGGAAAAGAATGCAAATACCGCTAATATGGTTTGTCTAGCGTGCAGGACTCCTTAGCCGTGAGGGCTATACCGGAAACTAACACCCAATAGGACGAGTTGCTGGTTCGTGTACGCTCAACACTTTAGGATTAAACAAGCTAGCCAAAAGAATGATCGGTTAATTTCTTTTGCACTGTATTTTGAGGAGATTTAATATTGTTAAGGATTTTGCCATATAGCCCCATTTGACTGATTTTTTTATACCCGTCCGGGCTATCCAAATATTCACACTAATGAGGTTGAGGTGAGTAAAATAGAATTTAAAGTAAATATACAAGCATTTACGCGGAGGGAAAGTGGGGAAATAGGAAACCATGAGGGAAAATCCGCCTTTGTACACCCGGCCGGAATTCGACAGCTTGACATTTTCTCCAAGACACTTTGTTTGTTAATTTTTACTCCATGTTTTGTAATCTTAAGTCAAAATTAGTAATACTAACTCTGTCATATTTTATTGCAGCGAAAAATTGTTACAACCCCCCTTCCTCTTTTTACAAGATGGGGGTGGGTAACGGTAACAGCACATTTAGTTTATTAATGATCAAGGTTTCAATAAGTAGTATACAAAGATTTGTTGTAATACCCTAAGCAGTTTTCATAATATTTCACACATCAGTCGTTTTTAGCGCTATCTTTAAGGGTGAATACCACCCTTAGTTTTTAAGATGGACCCTAGGTTGCTGATGTGAATTATTCTATTTTCACCAAAGGAATAGCCTGCCAAAGTTTGATGCAATGTTTTAGATACACGTATATATGCAGAGGACGAATACAAAAA
Source organism: Timema californicum (assembly GCA_902141385.1). NCBI lineage: Eukaryota > Metazoa > Arthropoda > Insecta > Phasmatodea > Timematidae > Timema > Timema californicum. Next base: position 23,199 of record CABFOW010000873.1, on the reverse strand, counting down.
AGAGTCAAAGCCAACTATACAATATAATAACTTCAACCTATCTTTGGTTCAATTTTAGCGAAAAATGTTCTCTTTGTTGCACTATGCCACTTTAATAAGAGGTGATTTGTAACCATCCATTTTTAACCAAATATTAATATTTTATTTGGACTTTTTGTCTAGAAATCACAATTTATTCAACGAAATCCAATCCTTTTCTTTGCCACCAATTAGGGTCTCTAATTATTCAATTCTTTGGGGTTATCAGAATATGTGATGGAGTGGCGAAAAGATCAGCGACCCCCGTTGAGAACATGGCTAGAAGAACAACGCCGTTCTTCCCGAGTTACAAAGTGGAGAAAGAGAGAGAGAGAAAGAACTATCATTATTCTCACCTACAAAGATAAAAGTCCATGTCCTTGTCGGCAATGAGGACCACTACTTGTAGGTTTTGTTAAAGAAAAACGATAATTTAGATATGATCAAATATCTATTTTCATCCGAATAATAATAACTGAATCTTCATTCAAACCCTTCTATAGTTAATATCTCTCTGTGTGGAATAAGAGAAACACCTGATCTAATCATAATGGTTTTCTGGGAGTAGAGTTCAACGGCAGTTAAAATCCCTGAGAGAAATTTCATCAGATCTTTAACAATGAAACGCAATCACGTGCGAGGAACATGAAACCAATTAGTTATGTTTAACGCTAATTTCACGACGGCCAATTAGAGGTGTCGCGGAAACCTATGTCAAAGTTGGATGTTATATATTCAGTGTATTTTCCAAGGTTAAGTGAAGTTTAAATGATATGTTCGGAACACGGGATGTATTATAATTATTATTATTATTGCTATCAAGTTGGAGAAAGGATGAGCGAAACATTTCTAGATACCAAGGCCACAAACATCTGTTTGGTTAATAAAGGTTTAGTTGAAGACTCAAATGAGGGTTATCTTTATTCAGCATTAGGCAAAGGGGAGAGTTTTAGTCTGACCATGGATGCTCTGTAATTATCAGACAGTCCCAAACTATATTGAAAATTAAATTTAACCAATTAGTCTATTTTTTTTAATTGGCGGGTAGTTAACAAATTTAAGTGCACTTTCAAAGTATAGGATTATATTAGTATATTACTCGTAAAACCATTTAAAATATCGGAGTAAACGTAAACATTTTAGTACTACACCAAAAATAAAAAATAAATCATAAAGCTTACTAAAGCTCAGTGCAAAGGAATATAACAAGGTAAAAACCTAATAACAAAATATTTCTCCGAATTTTTAAGGGTCGAGGAGCGTTTGTTGAGGCCATGTCTTTGATATTGATACCACTGTGGTTATTTTTATAAATAATATTTTTTATTAGAAATCCGGATTTTTGACGTTCGAATTATCGACGATTTAATGTAATACCGTAATAGAGACATACACAAACGATAATTTATTTTAAAAATGATCTGAATTTGAGGCTGGATTTTCTTGGAGGCGAAGAAATCTCTTCTCACTTGGACAGGGGTCTAATTCACCCTTAATGATTGTGTGAATGAATACTACTAATATTTTGAAGAAAAAATTGAAATCAGCAAAGGAGAATTTGGGCCGGCTTTAATTCTCTTATTTTGCAAAGCGTTTCCTTTCCAAGTGATTAATGAACGTATTGTTTATTTAAATAATAGGTCTTTAAAACTTAATATAAATCACTAAGGTATTTTGTTTATTATTATTATTATTATTATTATTATTATTANCTAATGTGTAATGGTAGGGTGATTGTGAGATGAAATGGAGGACCTACAGTTTAACGTGGAATCCGAACCACGGTGGAAGCCTGGCATTCCTCACAGTCACAAGATGTCTTGTCAGAGGTGAAGGAAGGGTTTGGTAATCAGATAAATATTTTCCGGGACCGAGGATTGAACCCCGGCCGCCAGCATAGAAGTCTTGACAGCTTACCCCTAGACCGCCAGGTCACCGGTATTTTGTTAAATTTGATTTGAAGTTAATTCAATTATGCATTAACCAAATAAATGTAGCATCAATTTTGAATTACCATCAATTTGCACTTATTTGCCTGGTTAATTAACGAATTGCTGATTTAATGTCGCTAGGTAATAAGGGGCTGATTAGGTGTGTAGAATATAAATGCATTTGTGAACATGTGAAAAGAATATTAAAATGTTAAATAATATTAATTGTGGGATATTGTGTGTCGTTTACTGAGAATAGGCAGTTCAAACAACTGGGAAGGATGGACCTGCCACGCCGGTTAAGAGCCGCCCCTCGGTCACCAATCAAAGGTTGACCGGAAGCATCGAGGTGTTATAGAAGGAGAGTGGGATATTTACATGTGTGGCAACGAAGGTTTTTAGCTTAATTTGATTTGAACCTAATAAAAGTAGATAGAGAGAATTTTCGAGTTTGGTGGAAAAACCGTGGAGGCCTCTTGATACGAAGTGACGCTGCCCGAAGACTTAAGAGGCGCCAGGAAACACCAACAGGTTTTTTTTATGGAAGGGGGGGGGGG
>CABFOW010000873.1:0-20650 GCA_902141385.1 Timema californicum | reverse complement strand
GGGGGGGGGGGGCTTTGGTGGGTCGGCATGCTATCCATGACATGGACCACATCATCAGTTAGCTGCGCAATAATTATGACAAATATGTAATATCCAGGGTCAGGGGACCTTCCCGACGTTCGTGCAGGAGGGATTACAAGATTAATGTGTACGCCTGTATTAATTTAAGTCTACTAGACAAGGTAGGATGCAGTATTTGAGTGAGTTTCTGTAAACAACAATAATCGACTCTGCCGGTGGAGAAATTCAGTGCAGGAGTAGTTTTAACAACAGTGAAGGCGTGGGACATAGTTAGGGTCCGATTTTCTTAAAAATTATTTTTTGAAAGGCCTCTTTTACTACTATAAATTAATAGAATGGTTGGAAAAAAAAGGGCCTTCCAGATGGGGCATTGTAGGGAAATCGAGCTATAGCTGGGCGAAGGTTTATTTAGCGGGTAAATCTTCATGCCACTTCTTTAATTTGACGACCGAGCTAAATTAATCTTAATTTAATAGTAAAACTATTATTATAGCAATTAATGGTCGAAGGTATTAATACACATGTTTAAAAGGAGACCGGGTGGCGCACTACTTTCTTAAGAACATATCAACCAGTTTACAGTAGGAACATAGTGCAAGTTCATTCAATGACGAGATAGAAACTCACCATTGGGAGATGATCAATTCCCCACTAGCAGCTGTCAGCGAGCATATATATACGATACAGGAGCCCCAAAATTATTAATTAAATTTAAAATACCAATCTATTTTAAATTTTAACATAAACACAAGTTGCATTAGTTTCAGAATTAAAAAATTATTCCGTAACTATGGACGTGACACACGACAATTTTCTTAATCATTGTTACCCAATGCCAGTTAGTTAATTAAAATCTCATATTTCAAAAGTTCAACCAACCGCATCGGTTGGGCATGTGGCCTAAGGCATCAACCTTGCATCGTCTGGTTTATTTATCTGGTGACAGGAAGGTCAGGGTTAAATTCCCGGATGAGTGTACTAAGGATGGTTTTCCCAAAATATTTTTTCTCTCGTCTTCCTAGCAAATATGAGTACATTTACTCTAAATTTTACATTCCTCAATATTATCTCATTAGTTTGGATATGCGGACATCCCACATGTAAAGTAGACCCTCCATTTCCACTAATACAAACTTTTGTATTAAAAATAAAGATGTCAGCAAATGTATATTATTATTATTATTATTATTATTATCACCGCGTCTTACTACCCGTTCAGGTTGTACGCACTTATACTTATGTGTAATGGTAGGGAGATGACAGATGAAATTGAGGACATACAGTTTAACGTGGAATCCGAACCACGGTGGAGGCCTGGCATTCCTCACATTCACAGGTTGTGATTAATACACGTCTTGTCAGAGGTGAGGGAAGGGTTTGGCAATCAGATAAATCTGTGCCGGGACCGAGGATTTAACCCCGGACCCTCAGGACAGGAGTCTGACACTTTACTCCTACACCGCCAATACGACCAGCCGGGATTCAACCCAAACCTCACCGCCAACAATCCGAGCCAATGCTAGAATGACGCATTTGACCGGGTGACCACCGGTGCGGTTCTAGGCTAAAGTTCATAAGTTGTATGCCGATGTGTGTTTAAAAAAGTACGCTAATATGTGAGTGATTTTTTTTTTAAGTTGGCAATAAAGTATTGGAATTCGTAGCCGACCTGTTCTCTCCCCCTAACGCTTTCCATTATGTCGATTCCCTTGAGATGCAACCTGTCTACTCAAGGTCTCCGTGATCATTAATTATCATAGCACAAGAAAGACGATCAGATCTTTAGATTTTATCAATCGAAAGTGAACTTTCATCAAAGCTTGAATTGTCATCCGTCATAGGATTTCAGTGAAGTCAAAAGCAGAAAATGTATTTAATAAACCATCCCAAACTTTTAAAAACACTCTTAAAACAAGATACTGCATAAATCCCAAATATTTATTATGTTTATGTAAAATAACCTACTTAATTACGCATTCGTTTTTATAGTAGCTATAACTAATTCTTCTGCAACTATAGTTTTTTTTTTAGATTATTGTAAAAAATCTACAAATCTTATGTTATTTTCCCTACATCACCTATTAACTTTATCTCTCTCTGAGATTACATAGCTACGTTATTATTTTCCTCTTAATTCTTATAGCCAAATATGCACTCTGAATTAGACTAGATAACGCAATTTTAGGTTTAGATTAATTTATTTGGGGGGCACGAAATGACCCCGCCTAGAGCCTCGCATACCCTAGAGCCACCTCTGAAAATCAGTAGACGTTAATTCCTGCAATTTGGGTTGCGGTCAGCGTCTATGGAAAACTTGCGTCTAATTGATGAGGTTTCCGGACACATTCAGAAGCAACCATTTGGATGATTACTGAACACTTTAGTAACAAAGAAGAGAATATTATTGACTTAAAGGATAGAGATGAAAATATTTCGGTAAATTTTCAACTCATAGTTTTCCACAGTGGCGGCTGGCGGCCTACTAGGTAGGTGAAGTACAGCAGCCCCATGGCTTATTTGGTGCAGACTGACAGCTTTGAAAAGTTACCAGACCAAATTATGTATTGCTACGTTGAACCATATGATCTGCAAAAACATGTGTTTAGCAGCTGTCACTTCTGACAGTCAAAATTTAGGTATATACATAAATTTTGACTGTCAGAAGACAACTGTGAGCTGTCAGTCAGCACCAAAGAAGCCACGGGGCTACTGTATATACATAAATGTTGACTGTCAGAAGACAACTGTGAGCTGTCAGTCAGAACCAAAGAAGCCACGGGGCTACTGTAGCTAGATTAGGACAGGTTATCAAATGGCCTAGTGTGCTGTGTGAGGATTACTTTAGTGATTGTGTAGCTTCAGAAATGCCCTTCCCACAAGAAATAGAGAAGTGAGTAGGCGGAGACCTTAAAACTTCTCTTTGGTGAAACTACTTAGAGCTCAGAATAAATTAAAGAAAGAAAAAACATATAACTAGTCATGCTTATGACATGACTATAAAATGCCACTAACAATATTTTAAGTAAAAAAATTAATTGATGCCAAATAAAAACTAGCCTATTATTTCAAGCTGGAAGAGGTAATGAACGTTGTACCTCCGGTTTCAGCCCACTCACCACTGTCGTTGATCTTGCGGGGATTACCCAGGTAGACAAGAAAACCAATTATTAACACCGCGGTTTGATAGAACAGTTGACGTCAGTCTTCATACTAGGATTGCTTAAATTTTCGCCCGTCCTTCGGGAGTAATCCAAAGACACTCAGAAAAACAAAACTAAATAAATAGCTTATTCGCGTGTAAGGGGGGAAAATACAGAGGTAATGTTTGAGAAAATAGCACAGCTTATTAAAAATGTCTGATATATGTATATATATATNTTCCACGTTAAACTGTAGGTCCTCCATTTCATCTCACAATCACCCTACCATTACACATTAGCGTAAGTGCGTATAACCCGAACGGGTAGTAAGACGCGGTGCTAATAATAATAATAATAATAATAATTTCCATAGCGTTACATACTGGTGCTAATATGTTTGGCCCATTTGAGTCACTAAATTATTTTCTTGATGAGCTAAGTGCATTTAATAGAAAATAAGTTAATATCTTATAACTCCAGTTATATTCATACATGCTAAGTTTCAAGACTCAAGTGAACCTATCTGAAAATTGATATGAGTTTTATTTTCCTTTCACCTTGGCTTAGCTGCCAGCTATAGCGAAAGGATCTGATTACCAAACCCTTCCTTCCCCTCTGACAAGACATCTTGTGAATGCGGGGAATGCCGGGCCTCCACCGTGGTTCGGATTCCACGTTAAACTGTAGGTCCTCCATTTCATCTCACAATCACCCTACCATTACACATTAGCGTAAGTGCGTATAACCCGAACGGGTAGTAAGACGCGGTGCTAATAATAATAATAATAATAATAATTTCCATAGCGTTACATACTGGTGCTAATATGTTTGGCCCATTTGAGTCACTAAATTATTTTCTTGATGAGCTAAGTGCATTTAATAGAAAATAAGTTAATATCTTATAACTCCAGTTATATTCATACATGCTAAGTTTCAAGACTCAAGTGAACCTATCTGAAAATTGATATGAGTTTTATTTTCCTTTCACCTTGGCTTAGCTGCCAGCTATAGCGAAAGGATCTGATTACCAAACCCTTCCTTCCCCTCTGACAAGACATCTTGTGAATGCGGGGAATGCCGGGCCTCCACCGTGGTTCGGATTCCACGTCAAACTGTAGGTCCTCCATTTCATCTCACAATCACCCTACCATTACACATTAGCGTAAGTGCGTATAACCCGAACGGGTAGTAAGACGCGGTGCTAATAATAATATAGCGAAAAGAACCACATACAAGGAACCACAGACATGATGTATGTGACCGACTATTAAGTGGTGCAACCCTGCCCAATATACCATGGCATCCAAGTTAGTAGATAACGAAATCATAAATGCTATCAATATAATGTGTATAAGCTATGCTACGTTTATATAATTGTTTACCATTATTTATTTATTTAGCGCCGCATCTTACTACCCGTTTGAGTTGTACGCTTTTGTACTAGTTATGCTAAATGGTTTTGGGCATTATGTAAAGGAAGTGTATCCACATTTGCATGTAGGGAGAGTTGAAAACAATTTAAGAAAACCACCCTCAGCACACCCGACCGAGAATCGAACCTCTGCCTCCCCGTCATCGGCAGTCTAGTTTACTGCGAGGATATCGCTTTATCCATGCGGCCACAAAAGCGGAAAAGCGGATGATTTACAAATGATAGCCTACATTTAAAATATGAGTTTATAAACTTATATGGACAGGTTTTTTTTGTGACTGTATGAGGCCCTTTATACAACAAGTTAAATAATTTTACTCCAATAAAACCTAACTTCCTTGACATTGTTTTGTATTAATATACCCACCATATAATTCAGGTGGATTAAAACCAAATGAATGAGGGATTACTTAACAAATTTATACTAACCTTATTTTATATTCAATTTAATCTTGCAATTATCACTATTTCTCTTTGTTTGTTAGTATCTAATCTATATAGTTTTATTTTTAATAAAAGGAAATATTGGATTTCATTTATGGAAAGGATGTAAGTACAAAAATACAATCTTAAGCATTTGAATAATTCTATTAGTCTACACTATTACGAATTTACAACGGTCATTATTATTATGAATTATTAAAAGTATAAATAATTAAGATTCCAGTTGAATATTATGGTTTTGTAGCAAGAGATATACATACAGCTCAGCTTTTTGATTAAAAACCGATTGTAAAAGGCTCTCCTACGTGGCAGATATTCCAGCAATAGATTACTGACGCGTTGGAGGTTGTATGGATGAGATGACGTCCATCGATCGAGAGTGTTTTCCTTATGATTGCAAGTAAAATTTCTATACTAGAACTAGACCTTCGGGTACTTGTTGACGGGGTTTGATCAAAATGCTGTAATATGGTGGCTGTTCTTACATTTTGCAGCGGTGCAAACACTCCATCAGCTTGGGGCACCCATATTAAATTACCCAGTATATTTAAGTCGTTGAAACGTTAAACAGAATACGGACTTGTGCGGAAATCTTATGTTCGTAAATCACATGGCGTATTCATGGCACGCAGCGTTTACATTTCCGTTGCCAAATCCGTATACAAATACCATATCGGCACATTCACTATTCGAGTATGTTGTTAGTTAAACGAATTTAACAAACTAACGATTATACGTTACGAATGAACTGAATTTTGTTAACGGCGCAAAGACAAGCCTAAATGTTGTTGACCTTCGATCTTCAAAACAAAGATATTTGACTATGGATAAATTCTAAGGTGGTCAACAAAAATGTCAACTTAATGGAAATTGGATGGACTCCAACTTACGAAGCAAAATTTTAACTTAGTATTTTAATTTTTGTTGATGTTTTTTTAGCCAAATAATAAAGTGGTGTTTAGATTACTTTCAAATATCACTAAATGTCTCATACCAGATTCCTCCTAAACTAAGCCAGAGAGACAAACAAATGAAGTGTAATCTTAAGTGATAATTTAATTATGAACAATTATTTTTATACAAGGGTGTTTTGGTAACATAGTATTTCTGGTGTTCTTTAACTTTCTATACAGAAAAACTTTATTTTTTTGCTCGAAAAGGAAGCGAAAACGAGCTAGCCTCCTAAGGAAATGTTGAGTTAGTTTTTTCGATCCCCTAATACTTTCGAAAATGTGGTTGTTTAACCCTGGAACATCCTGTATATGATAAAACTGTGTCGAGAAATATTTAAAAGGGCACGTTGGCGCTGAAACAGTATGCTAGCATGACAATTAAATACTTAAGTCATGTCGACCTCGTGTGGTCTTGGGGTAAAGTGCTTGCCTAATACCCGATGATCATGCGTTCAAACCCATCCGGGTTCGACGGATTTTTCTCGAAGGATAATATATGTAACACAGCTTCCTTCGGAGGGAAAATAAAGACATCGGTCCTATGCCAGTTTTGGCGTGTTTAAGAACCCTGGAAAGTATGAGGAAAAACCTTCCCGGGAAAATTAGGAGGCCCTTTCGCTCTTGCTCATATAAAAATGCCCGTGTGCTGATATAATCAGTCGGTTGATAAAGTGCACGTTAAATACCTCAAATAATTAACTAATAAAAGATAATTATGTCATGTATTAATTATTAGATAGAGCAGTGGTTCTCAAACACGGGTACGCGGGCACCTTTCAGGAGGTACACGAGCAGCTCTCAAGGGAAAGTTGGCAAAATGACAAGGGACTTTTGGAAAACCCTAATTGTAGGTGTTTACCGTTATCTGGTTATTTCCACACATCATTTTCCCCTATTTGATCTCTGCTGGAGATCGATTTCTGAGAATTTTCAACCATTTACTTGACACCTTCTACGTTAGCAGTTATTTTACTTATATTTAGAGTAATTTGAGCATATTTCCTGAACAATCATGACTTGTTGACATACTCTTTCTCTCTCAACGATATTACTCAAACTCGCAACTCAGTTGTAGAGATATATTGCGGTGATGTTTATATATTAATTAGTTCCAATTTATTTGTTTATGTATTATATATAGGTTTATTCATAAGTGTTACTCAAACACATAATGCGTGTTAAGGTGGCTTTATCTTGATCTTTTGTATAAAATGAGACAAGAGGTTTTCCTCTCTGACAGCAAGTGTGAGTTTAGTGAAAGATTTACAAATGAGCGGTGGCTGTGCAGGCTAGTTTTCATGGCGGACGTGTTTCAGTGACTGAATGAGCTGAATAAAGGTCTACAGGTCAAACACACAACACCATTTATGATTCATGACAAAATAAGAGCTTTAAAAAAGAAACTTCAATTTGCAACAAAAGAAGTTGTAAAGGGACAACTATAATTCTTTCCATCTTTGGAAAATTTCGTAGAAGAAAGTGACTTGACCTTCATGATTCTGTTGTCAACGACATAAGAGATTGTCTGGGTTTGATTGAAGAATTTGGCGAATATTTTCCTGAGAATTTAGGGAGTGAGTTCTGGATGCGAGACCCTTTTATACAGAGGAAGACTCCAATCTACCAAATTTCTTTTCAAAGAAAGAAATTATTGAACTGTCCTGTGATGAAACCCTCAAATCCAATATCAAGAAAACTTCTTTGGCAGACTTTTGGTTGCAAAGGCTGGACGAGTTTACTCATATCACTGGTCGTGTTGTTAAGGCTATAACAGTAGGATTCTCTCTAAATGGCTTTGTCACATTTGACATGTTTTGATTACAGATATTTTTTCCCAATAGATAAAATAGATCAATAATATATCATGTGTTAATATTTTTTCAAACCTGTATTTTGGATATTTTTTGCCTAAAGGTACATTAATCATTTACTCGTGGCCAAGGGGTACAATATAAAAAAGTTTGAGAACCGTAGAGATAGAGTATTGGGTATAATTAAATGAGCGATGTTTATGCTTTGATAGCCTCGTGCATTTATGTTTAACGAATTAATTAATTTATAAAAAAAATTGAAATAAAGATGACAGAAGAGGTCAGGGATATGGATGTTAAAGAAGAATACAGCTTATAAACATAATAAAAAACACATAAAACAGCAGGAAGCTTAGCAAATCAATTGTGTTGAAACGATGGATGATGTAATAAAGTTTCATTTAGACAGATTAAATAAATGAGTTACATGATTTGGATGAATTTTGACATCAAAAACAATAAGAGGGACACATGTATTATTATAATAATTAGATAAATAGTATATTATGTCATATGAATATTATTATCAATGGTTCTCTTCATGCATTAATGAATACAAATAATGAAAAATTATACACTAGGCCATGTTAAATTCATGTGTCTAGGTTATCATTACTTATTATTTCGTTTAATATTTTTACAGTGTTTGCTGCTAAGCACACAACTAATAATGGTTACATTATTATTCATAACACTTACGGTTGTAAATATTTACAAATAATTTGGTGCCAAATGTATATAGATTTTATTTTTTTAGAGAATAAAGTGTTATGTGTAAGAAACAAAAGGAAGGCTGCCTTTCATATTCTAACATGATGTATGCCTGCACTCGATCTATCCAAATAATGTATTAACTTGTACGTAGTTCACAGATTACAATCAAATTTTGTACAGGGGTATTTAATCGATTACCTCAAATATTACTTCATTTTTCGCCAACCACTATTCAAGAATTAGGAGTGTCAAAAATTAAAAATAATGGTTAGTTTTGAGAATAAAAAAGTAACAAAGATTATTGTTATACTTAACGTTGTTTTTTTAGCACCTCGTCTTATCTGTTCGGGTTATACGCATCACATGTGTACTCAACTATGCTAATGTGATGGTGTATTAGTGGTTAAGCCGGTTTAAATTAGAGTACGTTCACCCGCAATTGCCTAGAGGTAGAGTGGGAAAACCATTTAGGATAAACCAGTCCTAGAAAACCTGACCGGGAATAAAAACCCATCTCCCCTTTATCGGCAGTCCAGACGTTTGCGGAGTAGCCTTAGACCAGGGGTCACCAAACGGTCGAATGTGAGCTACCCACGCAAAGGCATTTTCAGTATCTCAAGTAAAAAAATATATTTTTGCATTTCCCAAAGTGAATTATCGTTGAAGAGGGTTGCCTTAAGATCAGGGTAAGCTGTAAGTGGTATCGACGGTTCTCATTCGTGTTGCACTCCGAGTGAAGAAGATACTCTGCTCTACCAGTCTGAGTCGTCATTTACAAATAAGGTCGGTGAAAAACAAATAAAGAAGTAGACTCACAAAAGACCCTCTTGAAAACTGCAGTCGAATGGGAGTGGCGAGCTAATCGCCAAACATTCAGCAAATGGTGGAGCAAAGTGAATTTCATTCTTCTCGGTAAGCTATACACCAAGTTTTTGCCTATAAAATGAATAATCCTTGTATTATCTATAATTTAAGATTATTTTCATGAGAAATGCATTATTATTATTACTACGCACTTACGCTAATGTTTAATGATAGGATGATTGTGAGATGAAATGGGGGACCTACAGTTTAATGTGGAATCCGAACCACGGTGGAGGCCTGGCATTCCTCACATTCATAAGATGTCTTGTCAGAGGTGAAGGAAGGATTTGGTAATCAGATAAATCTGTGCCAGGACCGAGGATTGAACCCCGGACCCCCAGCACAGAAGTCTGACACCTTACCCCTAGACCACCAGGTCACCTCACGAATTACAATAGCAAAAGCCAATAAGCGATACAGCAAATTTGTGACTGGTTATCTCGCTCGCAAAACAACACATCCTGTGGCAAGAAACATTTTGAAAACGGTTATGGCACTGCCACTGCTGCCCCCTGAGAGAATTGAGGAGGGTTTCATTGACATATCAGTGATGACAGAGGAAAATGGTCTGACAGAAGGATTTTCTTGTTTCTTCCAGTGTATAAAAAAAACTTTTGGCTAACGAAAGTCACACCGGCTGAGTTATCGGCGTATGGTCAACTAATGAGAACTAACAACTCAGTCGAATCCTTCTATCACAAGCTGAATTCTCGTATTGGTGGACATCATCCCAGTGTTTACCGCTTGCTTGGTGAGTACACAAAATGAGCAATCCACCACCTAAAACTACAATCATAATGGGATATAGTAAATCTTTAAATGAGGTCGTGCATTGAAATATTGAGTTTAATCTTATGTAACAGCCGTATATTTGCGCCGTGAGTTATAGCCGGACATTAATTAAAATGTGGGCCATATTTGAAACAATTAAACCCTAGGTGGGTCTTGAAAAGTGGTTCCAAATCGGATTCAAATCCCATACCTTGAAGATCTAACGAGACATTGATGTAATTTAGTGTGTCAATAATAAACAACGGTTTAAGAGTAGTGGTGGTGGGGGTGTTGGTTTTTTTAGTTGTTTTTTTAGAGTTCCTGTATTGTGTAGACAAATAGTTAGAAGTTGGCCAACTTTCTAAAAATAGCTAGCTGTTTCCTCATTAGTAACCAATTAAACATTTATTATTTGTGCATCTGTTAGTTTAACTACACCGATAGAATTATCAATAGTATCTTGTGGTCTTACAAAAAATATTTGATTCGGATGTTTTGATAAAGGCAAAATAGTTTTCTAAATTAGAGTTGGCATAATGTATTGTAATGGTTCGCCTAACCAACAAGGTTAATCTAATCTTAAGAATGAGAGTGAATTTAGCCAGTCTATAGTTAAATAAGCCCGGCTAGGATTCGAGCCCTTTGCCCCCCCCCTCCCCCCCATCATCGGAAAGGCATGTTATTTGTAATAGTGATGCCTTAGGGCTTAGACCATTTGACAACTGAGGTGGGTGAATATATTTTTATTTGCACCGCGTCTTACTATCCGTCTGGGTTGTGCGCATGTTTAGGCCTACTAATTAGGCTAACGGGTTAGGTAAGATATAGGAGTAGTTTAGAAGAAGTGCACCCCCATTTGCTTGGAGAGAGAGAAATAGTAGGAAAACCATTTAGGAAAACTCACCCTAAGTGCACCCGACTGAGATCGAGCCCTTATATTCCCGTCCTCAGCTGTCTAGTCTAACACGAGACTAGCGCGTTAGAGCATGTGGTGAATAATTAATGGCAATAATTATATCCTTGCAAGGATTATTTTATAGCGTTCTACTTAAGCTGAGTTTGCACTATGTAGCAAAACATGTCATATATCAATTTGATATGGCATTGCTATAAAATAAATAATCGTACTGGAAAATGGTATATAACTCAATGTTATATAGCAGATTTCCGTGTAATATATAATGAAAAATGTTAGCCAGATGTTATCGGTAAAGATCAAAAGGTGTCATCTAACTATAGCAATATAAGAGCGCATTTACTGTTGGTATTTAATATTCTTGGGGTTAATTCGCGCTGTGGCGTGTTCTTTTTCATTATATTCTGCCCGATCATCTTTATTAACCACTACTCAAAACCATAGCTTGCCGTTAAAATAAATCTAAAACTTCCCTCACAACGAATTTCACCGCTTAAAGGGTCGCGCCCATAAAGTGTTAAATCAATTAAAAGGTTGCATGCTTGTAGTGATGGCCGCAACAAGTATCTTAGTTTTCTTTTTTGTTTTGTTAAAATTATACAAGCAGCAGCTGCGAGAATGGTCTCCTATATACTCGTTATTTTGAGATCACCTAAATTTGTTGCAGAAAGAAGTGATTAGCTCTATATAACATTGTTACATGATTTATAGTGTAAGCGCGACTTATGTTTTTATTATTAAAGTAACAATATATGTTTTACCCTCTCATAATAAGAAAAAGTATAGTAATGGTGAAAATTCTTACCTAAATATTATGATGAATATTTACGTTTTATGTGTAAAAGATAAAATAATTTCTTGTGTTTATTTTCAAAAATAAATTAATTTAAGGTTAGTTCACATAGGCCTACAACAAAATTATACACATTTTTTTAGAAATAGGTATAAAGATTGAATAAAAATGGGTATTTAAGAATAGCAGATCATGATTAATAAGAATGTGTATTTATTTACACAAATTAAAAATAATTTAAGAGTAATCTATAAATAACTGATTTATTAACATTTGAAATTGTTAAAAATACTTTATACATTTTGTTTGAAATGTACACATTTAAAGTGTTTAATGTGATTAGCCAGATGATGTGTTATTTTTCATGAGGAAAACTAACTTAAGGGTAATTTATGAAAACCTATTTTTCATGAGGAAAACTAACTTAAGGGTAATTTATGAAAACCTATCTTTGAAAATTTTATTTCAAGCTTTAATTATACACTGCATTAGAAAGTTTGCGCAATTGTATCGTACTATTTATTTGTTATTAATTTTAGGAGATATGTTTTTATTATTAATTCACATTTATTTATTTACAGAAAAGATTAAAGATATGAGCGTGGTCGAGGAAAGAGAATTTGTGCAAATTCTACGTAACGTTTAGGTTGCTAGATTATGCAAGATGGTGTACATTGTACAAGAGTCAAGTATACGCGATGCACAAAGAGAACTAACTCTTGGGCAAACCACCGTACGGGAGTTCCGTGTGTGTGTGTAAAATCCTTGATTTTGGGGTCTAAATCTTGTGGAAAAATCTTATAGAATAGATGGGTTATTGGGGATCCATTTGCAAGTATTTCTGTTTGTAAATATAACTTATTGAATCAAAAATAATTTAATGTATTTAAAATATTAATAGTCTCTTTTTCTCTGATGGATTCAACATTTTTAGAGTTGATTTTGTAGATAAGTCTAATTTTCAAATATTTACAGACGAAGACCACTCCAAATAGCGTCTGGATGCATCTAATTTCCAAATATTTAATGGGGGAGGGTCACCAAACTCCCCTTTGGTTTGGGCGGTAGTGGAAGGGAGGGGGGCAAGTCGCTAAAAAAAACTTTTTTTTTTATTTTACTCCTGACATCCGTTACACAAGTATGGCTCCGCCGCCGCTAATCAGAACTCAATATTAAGATTTTTAAAATATTTTTATTAATCTATTTATTATTTTTTATAAGTGTTGTTTGATTCACCATACATTATTAATCAATTGTGTACAGTGCTAATTTACTGATTCATTTACTATGTTATGAGAAACAAGAAAAATGCTTAGCAATGGTAAAACATTACGTAGCCTTGGAATAATTTTGGATCCTTTCATGCTAGTATTCAATTCTCAACCTTTTCATCGCAGGTGACAGAGTGCAGTGTATATTTAAAGCAGACTTAAAATAATTATAATAATTAAAATACAAAACTATGGGCTTGTAAAGGGACCAGCTCTGATAACCAGAATAGTTTTTATTTTATGAAATACAGAATGAGAGATGGTTCAAATTTGCTAAAATGTAGGGAGGCAGTTACAACCCATTGTTACATTGCAATAAATGTTTGTTTTGGCCTCTCTGAAATTCCACCAAATTTGGTCAAATAGTATACACCCTGCATATGTTTTATATGCTTTAATGACTAGGTCTGCGGATAACCTGAACATGAAGTAAGATGCGTTGCTTAAAAAAACACATGGTTCTTTGTCTTTATTAAATTTCTCTCAATGGTCAACCTGTGCATCGTCATCGGATGTTTATATTATATACAAACATATATATGTATATAAGATGGACTTGCACCAGCATTCGCCTGTAGAGAAGTTAATAAAAAGCACCTTCGGCTAAAGAATAATGTTATTAACTTCAAACTCAAACATCTATAGTAATAAATAGTTAAACTATCGCTATGTGCCCTTTTCTGTGAGATTGTTGAATTTTAAAGAAAATGTTTGGCTTTTATTAAATACTTTTAATTGTTAAATATTACTTATATTCATTCAAATAGCTTAAATCACAATTATTTGAAGTTATGAGGCATTCCCCCATTACGAAACCCCGCCCCTTCCTAGGTATGTAGAAAATGCTATGTGGGATCATGCTTATATTTAAGATATTTTAGGTTACTTCACGCAACAGTTATAGCAGTACGTTTGCCAAGTTCAATAAATTTGACACGATAGGGAGGAGGGTGTAACTACATTCTATAAATAATAAAATTTAAACAATACTCGGTTTTTATAATTTGTCGGTGGGCACACGGTTTAATCGTCAAGCTCTTTTAGTTTGGTTTTCCGATGACCGGTAGGTAGTGGTTCGAGCCCCATGCGGGTGTATCAACTGTGAGCCTGTTTTTTTTTAATGCTTTCCCAATCTCCCTTCTCGAAAATGGGGGTAAATTTCTTTGAAATTTTACCATTATATTTATCTCATTTATCAGTATACAGCGCGGATGCATGATCCACCTCGGTGTGAAATAAAAACAAAAATAACGATTAATCCAAGGGAATAAGAATTCAAAGAGCATTTAAGATACAATTAATCAATATTAGCCTGAATAGCGCATGAAAAACCCCTTTCCTAGAACATTAATTGGTTTCAAAGCGACCAAAACTTATCAATAGCTGTAATGTGAATGTGTGTGTGAATGGGCGTTCAAAGAGACTGCAGGCTCCCTCTAACCTCTCCCCTCCCACGTGATTTCCACTAGGCGACTAGAAAACATTGTTCCCCTTGACATGATCTTGGGCTTGGCTGCAATCCTGCAAGTTTATTTTCTTCCGTTGGACCCTCTACCTCCCCCTCCGGCCCCTCATCGTTACACATCACATGATGGACGTGCGCTTGGTCAGCCAACACTCGGTAGCAGCACTATATTCCATTCACGATAGGTTTTTACCTGGATGACAGTTCCAAAATCATATGTTTAGGTTTTGGGTTGCCAACACTTGTAAAAGATCACAGTTTTGTTATAAATGTAAAAATCTTTAATTACCTGTTATATATTACATTTGAAATAACGTAAACTTAAGTTTTCTCATAATATCTCATTTTTTTTAATAATTTCCTTTTATCCAACTCGAAACAATATTTTAAACATAATTGTACTTATTCTTCGTTTTGGAACGTTATTAATAATAATAATAATATTAGCACCGCGTCTTACTACCCGTTCGGGTTATACGCTTTTAAGTACTAATTACGCTAATGGATTAGGAATTGGGAAGGTTGAATTAGAGGAAGCGAACCCGCATTTGCGTGGAGGGAGAGTGGAAAACCATTTAGGAAAAACACGACAAGCGCGTTAGCCAACTACGCCACCGAGGCAGGTTTGGAACGTTATTAATTATGTTTAATACAGTGCACACATCAATACCTTTTAATACAGGCATCGTATTTACTTTCAAAAGAGAAAAGTCTTGCCTTTTTTTTACATACAATAAATGAATTTATGATTATTTTATCGTATTTTGAAATATTTAACTGAATAAAATATTTCCATCAACTGCGTGTCTGCATCATTGTAAAAAACTTGTTTACCGTTATGTTCAATCATATGGTTTAGATTCGTCAGTCGCCATTTTGAGGCTATGTTCGTTAGAAGTTTTGTGAAAGTGGTGTGAATATTTTTTTAAGTGGAATAAAACTATAAATAAATTTTGTGTCCGACCTCAAATAAATATATAAATAGTATTGGCCTAAATTACTGTGGTTAACTTCATTACAGCCATCTAAATTGATAGATGTCAGCTGTTGGCGTATTGATATATTAGGGATTACTTCTAGTAACATTTCAAGCTGTCATCCAGGTAAACTTAGCTCGTGAATGAATAGTAGCTGGAACCAATATAGATTCTAATTTAAATAATATCTTAAGTTTTTGTGTTGTTACCACAGGATTTTAGTACGTAATCTTTATCTCACAGCTTATAGCTAGGATCCAATAGTTTTAATTTAATTATGTTCGCCATATATATCCTGTAGAATTAAGATGATTTTTAACAATTGACTATTTTTTTCTCGTTGATGAAATAAAAAACCAAAAAATAAAACCATAAAATCCAAGAGACACTAAAATCTGTTGGGAGCTTTTTTTTCCTTCAACTTACTCTTATTAATTGCTGATAAATTAGATCAATAAGACGAACATGCTTCGGTATATCTATCGGGTACTGTGGTGGCCTCTTAAAAAGTGTTCAGTCAGAAATGGTGCATGTGTCATTTTGCACAAGTAAAATGAACCCCCAAGGGACAATGATTAGTTTAAAGTAGAATAATCGTATCTGTAATGTGAAATTGATGACTCATCTGAAAGATACATTATATTAGTATTTTACATGCCACAATCGACACGGGACAGAAGGCTTTACTTCCTCAAGGAAGTTGTGCTACCTACGAATTGTCATCACCCAAGAAAAATTCGTCCACTCTGGCTGGGTTTCAGCCCATGAACATTGGGTCATGTGGCGAGCACTTTATCCCAAGACCACCAAGGTCAACATTATGTATCTATTTTTTTAATTTTGATTTTGGAACCGCGTTTTACTAGCCATTTGGGTTATACGCTTATGTGATAATTACGCTAGTGGTTTTAGGATCGTTATATTTTGAGGAAGTGTGCCCGAATTTGCTTGGAGAACGTGGGAAACCATTTTGTAAAAAAAACTCCCTCAGTTAACCCGATTTAGATTTGAGGCTCAATCTCCCCACCGTCATCTACTGTGAGTCACGCCTTGGACCATGCGGGCACCGAAGCGGGTTATGTCTCTATTAACCACCCCTTTAGCAAAGAAGACTAATTTGGCATAGGCCTTTTTTATTTTCTTCGCGTCTCACTTCCCCTCTGGGTTTACGCATTTAATTGCACTGATGGGATAAGGAAGATTAGAAAGGCAAATGTATGGGAAATGTACCCACATTTGGTGGGGAGAGTGTGAGAAGCACATTAGGGAAAACCTGCGCCCGTTAACCCAGCCGGGATTCGAGCCCCGACCTCACCATCAATGGCAAAATAGACTTTATGAGCTTGAAATTTAGCCCATGTTCACCCCGGTGCGGTTGTATCTTAAGTTGACCCTTCCGCCGTGGCAAACTAAAAATGTTAACGTCACAGTTTTTGCTTCCATTTAGCACCGTTATGTACCCAAGTATTGCATTTTCCACCCCAAAGACAGAGTAAAAACATTATTGTTTGAGTGCGAAGAACCAATTTAACGCATATGCCTATATATTTTATGTCAATAAAAACTGATTTGGCAATCAAGTATGATGTTTAACAAGAAATAAATTACTTAATAGGACATATAGGTCGAGAAATATTACAATTGTTGGTGTTGCATCGACTCGGAGTTCCCCTCGAATTAGACAAGCGTCTGGGTTATTGTAACATAATAATCCTAACTCTAACTATCCCTAAAAGAGGTGACCTGGCGGTCTAGGGGTAAGGTGTCAAGACTTCTGTGCTGGCGGCCGGGGTTCAATCCTCGGTCCCGACACAGATTTATCTGATTACCAAACCATTCCTTTACCTCTGACAAGACATCTTGTGAATGTGGGGAATGTCAGGCCTCCACCGTGGTTCGGATTCCACGTTAAACTGTAGGTCCTCCATTTCATCTCACAATCACCCTACC
This sequence comes from Timema californicum, assembly GCA_902141385.1. Taxonomy (NCBI): domain Eukaryota; kingdom Metazoa; phylum Arthropoda; class Insecta; order Phasmatodea; family Timematidae; genus Timema; species Timema californicum. The sequence goes on along the minus strand of CABFOW010000873.1, from coordinate 3,128 downwards.
ATTACACATTAGCGTAAGTGCGTATAACCCGAACGGGTAGTAAGACGCGGTGCTAATAATAATAATAACTAGCCTTAAACATGTAAACGGGACCTCCAAACGGCCTTGTGACGTAGGTCGTTGGATTCATCTAAATAGCAGTTATAATATATTGTAAGAATTAAACATATTTTTTAAATTTAACAAATGTCAGTGACCTTGACCTGATCTCAGCTTGTTCAAAATAACCTAGTTTATACCATCACGTAGCGCCCCCCTTAGTAAAAAAACAAGATCTTATTGGAAGATTCATTTCTATCACCACTATTTACTATTACTAGCGATCACTTTATGTACTTCATCCTGTATAGCCTATAAGCACAGAGATAATTAATCTAAGAACCGAACCAATATGATCTTGCACACCCCACTGACAGAAATTATCTTTAAGGCGTTGCCCTACTCTTCATCGTGTGTAAGGTTAATAATGACATCAGCCTTGACCATGATTAAGATGATGTTTCCTGGTTAGCCAATGTTACTGGTTTTTTTTTGCATGCCCAAAATAGAAAGGCCTAACTCAAGTCGTACATATAGTCACGAAAGATAATTTCTAAGAATCCCAGAGGATACCGATTCCGCGTAAAATGAGATTCTTTTAATATGTAAAACTACGGGTTATGTTCCTATTTATTCGGTAAGTTGAAGCTAACCCTTAATTGCAACAATGTTAATGATAGTTTTTGTTTTGTTTATTAGTTAATAAATCAAGTCTCATTCAACAAAATCACGAAATTATTATTTAGTGAATTAAAAAGGTAAAGAAACAGCCAAAGTAAACCTAATTAGATGAACTAAATAGTTATAGTGTTGTTATATGTGATAATAGCAAGCATATTGCTAATCACTTTCAGAGGTCTGTGCCATGTTCATCAAATAGCTGAGTCAAGTCATTTTGAAGGCCTAGGACATAACTTTTGTTGCGAGTGTTCTCATTGGCTCTACTTTTTTTTTTTAAATTCAAATCCTTGTTTTTTTAACGCTTTCCTTTCTGCTGTGAGAATTTGAACAAATGATTTTGTATGAAAATGTTTTGTAAAAAAATGTGTCGAACAAGTCACCAAATTTTAGTGCTTGAAAAAGTATTGTAATTAAGTATTTCTACTCAATGCCTAGGTTAGCAAGTCCTATATAATTAATATCACTTATGTCTTAGAATTCTTTAAATTACTTCAAGATGGGTATCTGTTAAAAAATAAATCCTAGCCCTTTCCTGTCTGGAGACTTCGCTACGATGTACCACAGATAGGACCAATCGCTTCCTTTCTCCTCCAAAAAAGTAGTTCAGGGTACAACAATGTAATTACTCTACAAACTCATTGGACTTTTTTTTTTAAAGGTTTGGATAATAAAGTCACTATTCAACTTGTGATGTGTGCTCAGCCACAAGTATACAAATATGCTACATCCAGTAGCGGAGGAACCTAATTTCATTGGAGTAGTGATTAGAAAAAAAGTTGTTTTTTTATATAATTGTCCCCCGTGTCAAATGGTGGAGGACCGGGGACTAGATTCCGGAAAATGTTTGAAAATTAAATACTCCTAGAAGCTATGAGAAGTGCTCACTTGGAAACATTAAAAAAAAATTGACTTCTCTCCTAAATATTTGGAATGGTCTTCCACTGGAAAATTTTCAAAATCTGTACACCCCTAGAAGCTATTTATAGTGGCCCTTGAAATGAAATAAGAATGAGGAAGGTGAAGTTTGAGATAAAGGGTACGGCATTTGCGTGAAGGAAGAGTGGGAAACAATTTTTTTTAAACGCCTTAGTACAACCAACTAAGATCAAAAACTTGACAGTGCCATCGCCATCAAACCATACAGGACGAGGCTGACGCCTTCTCCCGCGAGCGCACCGGTGCGAATATAGAGAGTTGTTTGGTTTAAAGATGGATTGAGGCACGCTTACAAAATTGTTTGCCAGCCGTGTCGAGTTGTTTGCGTTCAGAACACGGTAGCAGCACTGTCGGCGCCAAAGTCTTATGAGTGTGAATTAAACAACGGTCTTGTAAGGTAGCTCTATGGTAAGGACCTGTTCAGGATAGTTTGCATCACGACACAGCCGAACCACAGTCCTATCAGTGTGAATACTACTTAATACGCTCAAAAGTTGCCTTAAATATTTAATTTAAAAAGTTAGAAAATAAAATAAATATTAGGAATTTACATTAAGATCGGTTTCAAACAGCAATCCAGATTGTCTTTTACTCTAATGGGGTAGGAATGTGAAAGGTAAAATTTAAAGGATGTGTACAAAAATGTATTCGATAAATACAGTAAAACCATTTAGGAAAAAAACACGATCAGTACACCCACCACTATATTTAAAAAAGTGATATGGTTTAAAAGATTTAGTGCCAGGTTCACAGTCAGATAAAGCCTATTTTCAAGCACTAACATCGATTTAAATTGAAAATTTAAACAATATTAAGAAGTTCCCCAACCATAGCATACAATATTAAAGAAATCATATTAAAATAGCTACATAACCCAAATTCTAAAAGCATTTACAAAAAAAAATAAAGTTAAACTACCCTTAAACAAATTTCCCCACAAAAAATCAAATAGGCGAAGTTTTTGACATGCCAAACACTCCTCTGGTATCAATTTTTAAAAATATCACTGTAACCATTTTCGAATGATTAAACATTAAAAAAACACTGTAATTAGTAAAACTTACTTCCCCTTAAAAACATGTATAAGGGGATATTTGTCTTGTCAAACAGTGCCCATATAGCTATTTCAAACAAAATCTTTGGAGCCTTTTTAAAAAATACATTCATCAGTAAGCTACCCCTAATTTTAGAGCTAGAATTAAAACTAAGAAATATATTTAGTTATTGCTAAAAAAACATTTCAATATAAGGTTTGAATAAAATCCATCAAACCGTTTCGGCTTTGGCCCAAGGACAGACAGACTTAGGGACACAGGATAGTTGTGAAACTACTTTATTTGGTTATAGGGCACATAAAACTTCAACATCTATCATAATCTTAAGGTAGAATAGTAATACGGATATGCAGTTTCTGGCGCGAACAATAGGGTAATTAACACGAACAATGGGCCCTTAATTGGCTAGGGGGGTGG
>CABFOW010000872.1:157444-195978 GCA_902141385.1 Timema californicum | reverse complement strand
TCGGTCCAGTAGTTTCGGAGCCTATTCATTTCAAACAAACAAAAAATCAAATCTTTCCTCTTTATAATATTAGTATGATATGGCTGGAAGACCTATTGGAATTGTAAAGCTAAGTAGTGTTAAATCATATTAAATTTTGTCCTGAAAGTGGAAGGGAACTTTCATTACCATAGATAATTAATGTTTTTATTTAGCACAACGTCACGTTCGGATTATACACTTCTATGATAATTACGCTAATGGTTTTAGGGGTGAGGCTCTGAACATTCGAACTGATTGCCTAGATCTGTGCGATCGTGATCGCCACAACGTTGGTGTTTGGATATCTTTAACATCAGGCTGTAATACTAATACCCCACAACGGGCCTCAAATTAAAACATACTTATTTTCAGGTGACATTTTGATGGAATGATTGTGTAAATTACATGCTATCTAGGATGGTATCCTGAGAGAGATGGTGCTAATGGTTTTATGATGGGCTGGATACTAAACTGTTCAACGCTAGCTGATGACTATTGTATAGACTTATTATACACTTATTAGTATGATTGACTTTACTTTTCTCACCTTCGTAAGCTTGAACGTCTGACACCTTTGTTTAGCTAATAGAATGTCTAATTATTATTATTAGGTGTTCTGTATTATGACAGGTACATTCCTTTTGTCAATGAACTTAGACCTCAAATGTATCCTGACCTTTGTCTTCTCAATTAGCTTCCAGAATTTTCTTCTCTCCTTCAAGTAATCCAATATTTGAATCTTCCTTCTTCCTAAGCTCCTCTTTCCTTAAACCTTGCCTTCTATGACGTCGTGCAGAAGACAGTTCCTCCTAAGGATGTGTTCGATCCAGTTTGCTTTGTACCTAAGAATCACACACAAAATGGTTCTCTTTCCACTCACTCTTCTGAGTGCGTCTACTTACTGATTGAATAGTCCTAGGTTTGATTCTTGGTATAGCGAAAAAAAAAGTGTAATGAGAGAAACTAGGTCTTCCTTTTCAACTTGATGAATTAACGATCCGAAAATTTGGTGTGAAATTTGTTCTATAATTAAGAATGTTTGTCAATCGCGTGCTGATATAATCTGTCAGTTCAGGAAGTGCAGATTAAAAACCTCAGATTGATATTAATTAAAACGTCCATTAAAAAAAATACAGCAAATTAAAGTTATGTTTTCATCCACCGTTTGATTTCGTCTATCGAAGTGCATTGTGCAACTAAATGAAGAGTATTCGCCATCTGGGAGTGACGTTGACATTGTGCGTTGCCATGGTTACCACATGTGTATCATACAATGAAAGTAAGGTAATCAGCTTTTTCATTTTCTTCTGGTGACTGTCTGGGAGCACCACATCCTACTTTCTTTTTAATTTTAGCACCACGTCTTAATACCCGTTCGGGTTATACGCATATGTACTAATTATCTAGTGAGTTAGGGATGAGGAAGGTTGGATTTAAAGGAAGTGTACCCGTATTTGCGTGGAGGGAGAGTGACAAACTATTTAGTAAAAAAACACCCTCAGGAACAGGATCTGATTCCCGATATTCCTGCCATTAGCAGTCTTGTTAATTGCGAGAGCGACACCTTAGACCATGCGACCACCAAAGCAGGTGTTGACAAAATAATATGACGAATTGGGAGATGTTAGTACTCTGAGTCATTCATAGAACGCTCTAAGAAAGCTTCAAGTCCTGTGTGATATTTTATTTACTCTCTACAAGCTTGATTATGTTATTTTCATTGGTTAGGGCCTAGCAGCCATTTTATTTTTTGGAATATTATATGTTCATCATATATATATAGTTTTGTACATTTTGTATATTTATTTTCATTGGTTAGGGCCTAGCAGCCATTTTATTTTTTGGAATATTATATGTTCATCATATATATATATAGTTTTGTACATTTTGTATATATATATATATATATTTGTATGTGTGTGTGTGTGTGTGTGTGTATGTACACTTTGTATATATGTATATAATTTTGTACACTTCTTATGATTACAAATCTTGGATACTTGGATTATATTTGAACCATAGGGTTAGCTATTAGGAAGATGAAATATAGTCGAATATACATGAAAAGAGAATTAAAATAACGCCCTCAACAGTGTCGTGTCGTGAAGTGTTGCTAGCATAAGCAGTATTAGTTTGAACTGTACCTTTGAATTGTTCACACCCCTCAGTATAACTCTTATTAATCAGGTATCGAGGGGCATATATTCCTGTGTGAGGTATGCAGAGCAGAGAAGAGCAGTTGTATGATTGGTCAAATAGGGTCCAAATAGGCGAGAGAGTATCACATGTACAGTTTTAACAATGTTTCCCTTGCAACACTCCACGATACGCTACTGGTCCTAAATTGACCCCATCTAGGATTAGAATCCCAACCTCCTGATAATCGGCCAACTATATCCGATAAGGTTGACACTTTAGCCCGTGTACTGAGATTTGGACTATGTGAACTCGCCCAGAATTGAACCAGGGTAATGTTTGCGTTCTACCACTACTATTACCTATCTCAGGGTAGTACAACATTTTTCACCTCCAGAGTCAAATATGACTGTCAGTTTGCACCACGGTTTGAAAATGTATTTTATAATCCCATCAACTTAATATAGGCCTATAAACAACACTAATTAGACAATTATTTTCAATATTTAGATATAATTTCTATATTTGGTTGGCAGAAAATTTCTAGTTCAACTGAAAAAAAAAGTTTAATAATCTCCCAAAAATGTATTCACAAACACATTTTGACAAAACAAATTAGCATAATAAATATATATTTATACATTTTTTTATTGTACAAATGAATGCATAATATAATTAAACTATTAAACTTTTAAATAAATATTTCATATCTATAACTGAGGGGTTCCCTTTAATTTTCCTCCAGGATACTGTGAGGCCCACATTTTCAATTAGCGTGGGCTAAATTCGACCCTCGGGCCACCAATTGAACCACACTGACCTAGCCAACATTTAAAAATATACGACTAGAGGTTATTTATAAATTTAAGTAGGCAGACTTATGAATAATCTAGATTCTAGAACATAAATGTGCACAAAGGGCGGCCTGTGGGGGTGCCAACCGGAAGATGAAGGCAGAGATATCAACGACCTCTCCTCCCCCCTTCCACTCATCCCTCTTTAAGAATCTTTTTGGATTAATTTTTTAACAACTATTACAATAAATTAAAAACAAGAACGAAATCAAGGTTATAGTTTACATGATTATTCTTTGAAAATCCAACATTATAAATTACAATGCCATCTGTCAGCCGGTCTAGAGATATGACTTCAAGACTAAACCCTACACTTGGAATATCCATCGATGCCATTTCTAAAAAAAAACTGTACTTATTTCTTTTGTCACTCCAACCTTTCCTCTTTTTTCTCTTTTGTGTGTGTGTGTGTGTGTGTGGTTGTGTGTCTGCATCCACGCGGCGCACGCTTATGATCTATTTTTATTTTTTATTTAATTTATTTGAGGTATTTAAAGTTCATCTTATGAACTGATTGATTATATTGCCACAAGATAATTTCTAAGAGCGAGCGCTAAAAGCCTTACCAATTTTAATGGGAAAGTTATTTTCACATACCTTCCAGGGTTCATTTATATAACACAATTGACATGGGATCGACGGCCTTACTTCCCCTCCGAAGGAAGTTGTGCTAAGGATTTTTTAATCGCTCAAGAAAAATCCGTCAAACCCACTTGAGCTTGAACCCAAAAACCTCGAGTCATGAGACGAGCACTTTAACCCAAGACCACCGAGGTCCGAATTTAGGATATTTTGAGGTTTTTAAAAATATATCACCTCGTATTGGAATTAAAACCAATGTTACTGTAGTATATGGCCACGAAACTCCTGCCCCTACCATTATTCCCGGATTGGTCAACACCCAAATGTCAAGGAAACATTTTAAAATAGATTTAAGTTTCTCCAGATAAAGTAATCTACGATTCAGCGAGGCGTCTATATAACATGGAGTTTAAGCTTTAATATAACAATTAATTTTAGAGTTACGTTTCATGTTTAGTATTTTCAATTATTTATGCTTTAATTAAAATCATATTCTTTAAAATAAACTCGCATAACATATACTTATACATTTTAAAATAATAATTTTTAACCTCTTTTTTTTCCTCAGAAAAATACCTGCTTATATTTACCACTTGAAATATATAAATTCTCATCAATGTTCATAAGAAATAATAGTTACAAAACCAAAGTTAATTCTACAAAATATACTTGGGAGTAAACCATCATGAATACATTATTAGTTTTATGCTAGTCATAATAAATAATGAACGAATGATGATTTCTATAAATCTTGAGGTCGAGTGCTCCACGCACATCATTGTAACAAATGAAGTAATATGAGAATACATTCATAAAATTTCTACTATTTAATAGTTGTCACAACAGTTCATAAAATTGAAGGAAACCAGAGAGCTCTTTTGATAAACCTGGAAGCTAGTTATTATACATTACTATTTAAAATAAAATGCTTGAAACACAATTACTCGCCGGTTTAGTTTCAAACTATAATAAAATAATAAAACTATCTTACACTCCTTAAAAATCTTATTAGGTTTACCCAACCCGCCCAAGGACCAGGAAGCTAGTTATTATACATTCCTTTTTAAAATAAACTTAAAACACAATTACTCACCGGCTTAGTTTCAAACTATAATAAAACAATAAAACTACCTTGACACCCCTTAAAAATCTTATTAGGGCCACCGAACTCGCTCAAGGACTAGAATTATGAGTGAAAACACGTGACCCTCGCTGTGGTGATATCAACAGGCGTCATCATTAAAGGTTTTATGCGTTCGGTTCAATGCTCAAGTGACTTTAGTTAAATGTTTATCTTACATTCTACAATCTTAGACAGGTAAGTCAATATTATTATTCAGTTTATAATCACATTCCATGTAACATTCAATTCAACTATTAAGTTTTTCATTGTTGACGACTAACGAGTTGCATGTTTTTTTTTATCAGGGAGAGTTAAGATCTATCGGCTTATGCCTTGATGTAGTATTTTCGCAGAAAATCAAGACAAGGTATCCATAATAATCATAAAAATATACTAACAACATTATTGCTTTAGCAGTGTCATTAAATATTTGTTCAAGTTTACAGTCAACTTAATTTTCATTGAAAAAGTTTCAGCTCGTGTTTTTATTAAAATAGAATTAATATTTAAATAAAGTAAGCTTTTTCTGATATTAAATTAAAGTATACATTTTAAAATAACTTTCTATATTTTTCATTGATTGTTTAAAGCAGTGGTTCCCAACCTTTATGAAATGATGCCCCCTTTGGGAGATAATCAAATTCCCACCAATATTTTTAAAAACGTTATAAAAAAATCTTTAAAAACATTTTGTTCTCTAATCACTTCTTTTCTACAAATACCAATGTAATAATGTCAGCTTTGTGGTATAAATAAATTGAATGAACATTAGTGTGATGGTTGGTACTGTTTAGTTTTTATTAGTTCTTGAATCTTGGGTTTTACAGCTGGTAGATTGTATTGCTAAGAGCTCAAGGAAAAATTATCTTACTTTAGAAAATGGATTGAAATAAAGACTGTCTTTAATAAGCCGAACTTTAACGTTATTTCCCAATTGTTCCAACTAACCTTCCAGCGGTAAGTTGCTCGAACCTCGCCAAGTTGGTAACCACTTGTTTAGAGCTACAGTTAATGTATTTGTTAATGAATTTTAATTATGACGTTTTTAAAAATGAATTCAAAGTTTATTAAGTTATAAATAGAAACAGTTTTTAACGTATACTAAATTTAGTCGTTTTCTATGGGACTAAAAATAATTATTAGCGTATATTTTTTAAATTAAAAGTAGCATTTCAAGACAAACAATAATTTAAAGTAATACTTTTCGATAGAAACATACGGTTGGACGAGGCTGGAATTAATTTATTTGATGGCATTTTTAAGTTTTTATGTAGTCAAAATTATTAGGATATTATTTTGAACTGTTTTTAATGTTTGAACAATGTCAATCTGGGCGTTGCCTGTGGTAGTGGCGCAAGTTTGCTTTTCTTCAAACAGAAAAAAAAATCTCTTTATTTTATTGTTTACAATCCGGTTTTTAATTAAATAAAAAATAATCAAAATTGTAAAATTTTTGCTTCGGGGCACCCACGATTGTGCACAGGGTCTATTAATTTTAAAATTTCATACTTCTACGTCCGGTAGATATCGCTCAATGCTGACGACAGACAGACATACAAATAAACAAACTTTTCATTTTACTAATAAAGATATGAGTTTTTGATGTATTAGCTATGTCTCTCTTATCAAGTAAAATTGAACTTCTGATGACAGAGAGATCGAGGTTTGAGTATCGGTTGGGTGTACCGAGTTTTTTCAAAATAATTTTCCACTCTCTTTCTCTCAATGCAAATATGAATTCACTTCATCTAAATTGAACCTTACTCGTCCCTAACTCACTAGCGTAATTAGTACTGCTTATAACCTGACAAGGTAATAAGGCGCGGTGTTTTAAAAATTAAAATGGAATATAACTCTTAAAAATACGTGTATTTGCCATTTATTTTATTTCACATTCAACATTTCTAGATAGGCAGTGTTTGTAGAAATACAAAGTTTGTATTCCTGAAACGCCCAAGAAAAATACTAGTATATTTTACAAGGTACTTTGACAAATGTTCACACTTTACTTTATTGTTTCTTTATTTAAAACACATTACAAAGTATTGTAATTAACTTATATTTAAACATATGTTTATAAACTAAAATCTGTAAAATACTCAAAGAGTCGGGTAGATTTTATTTGTAACGTTGATATTATTTTTACAGTTTGGCAAATATCTACTTTATTTTAATTAACAAAGACACTACCAAAAAAATAATCAAATCAAAATGAATACATTTACAAAATATATAGACATCTAAGAACGTTTCTATCCCATTAGGCCTATGCCATATTATGTCCTGCTCAGAATATCCCATAACGATTTATAAGAAAGGTTTAAAATATTTACAGTTGTCTTTATTATCATAATTTCAATCTATAAAACTACCTTGTATATTTCTGAGCAGGTAGCCACAATACCACCCTCCAAAGAATACCATTAAATGAGCACCAATTAACCCATTTCACCCATGAGCAATGTTTTTGAAATTACATATATATTTTATATTTATACTATTCAAACACACACACACCTAAAACCTATCCATTTTATTCATGATAATTTTTAAATTATTCGAGCAAGGATCACCACATGCAGCACACACACTTAATTGGTAGTGTTAGTAATGAAGACATAATACATTACCTAATATAAAAATTGCTTTTAAATTTGAACCTACAGAAAATAAGATAAAATGGAATTATAAAAATGTATATGGAATACAAACATACTTTATTAAACTAAATATAATTTAACATCTAGACAGTATTTTCATATCGATACTACAAAATAACTAAAAACGATACTTCAATATGTACTCAACCAATAATTTTATTCCAACTATTGTTTAGTTTCTTATAATGTTCTTTTTAAGTTATATTAAATTTTATTTTAGTAAAATCAGGTTCAAGCTTAGTTTAATTTTATTATACAAGAAACTAAACACATACACAATAATTACAACTTTAAATGGAATGGAAACAAATTTAAAGTATATAATTATACAAAACTAACCATAATGGAGATTTTAAAAATATAGATTTGTAGCAAGATATTTAAGAAACTCCGATGCAATTGTATAAAAATGTAAAATTTAACTGCCAACCAATAAGACAAATAAACATTGAGTTATCTGAAGTAAGATAGAACATTACTATATAGGTAAAGTTCACTCCGTCGAGAAAAGTGGTCAATCCAGACGCTTTTACTGTCCATTTCTAATTAAAATTACTAGCCAATATGAGCTATGTAATTTAATAACAATTATTCATACATCTTAAAATTATTCAATTTACAGTGACGTTATCATGTTAATTCCATAATGAAATTTAAGTATGGAATTATAAAAATTAAATTTCATACTTATGATCATTAGTTACAGATGAAAACACAGATAATTTTCATAAAATAATTTATAGCAAACCATTAAATAACAAGTAAGTTTATCTATAGTCCTGTTAATTAAATTTGCAATAACATGATTTTAATTAGTGAAGTTATTTTAGGATACATACACATTTGTTTAATTCAAATTACTTATGTTTTAATAAACTTAAATATTTGATAAACGTGCTTCCTTAATAATTTTTAAAAATTTATTTTTAAGTAAAGGTACAGAATGTGAAAACTTGGACTTCTCGCGAAAAAAAATTACTACTAACATTGTACATTTTGTTTGAAGAGACTTGCCAAATACTTGGTTTCATATAAAATATTGCACATGAATTTAACCTGATGCAAAATTAATATTGTTCTTTTTTCCATGGATGTGATTTGATAGGGTCTGTTTTTATAGATATCAAACGTGCTAAAAATAATAACAGCATCTGTACCTTAAAAATTTAATGCTTACTTTTTTATAGTTAAATAAAATCCATGTTGGTAATAATTTTATCGGTATGATATCAATGAAAGTAAAAGAATAACTGACAAATTAATATATCTCTGAGTATACAATAACCATATTAATTATATAATGGTATCTCATCGCATTGAAATAAATCGACGGTCACCGGCATTATCAACGTTATTCATTTGTTTGAGTGTCCAAGTGTTGTAACTCAAGGGCTCCCAAACATTTTAGACCAAATGAGCCCTTGAACCAGAAAAAAAAATCACTCTGGAGCCCTCATCAAATGTTTACACTAATATGAACATTCGGTCAATTAATACAGTTCAATTTTACAAGTATAAAAGCATACAGCAAACAGAAAACATCAAATTTTATGGCTGCACTTTGGCAAATATCCTTTATTCAAATGTGAAAAAATGGTCCAATCCTAATTACTGATGATATTCTTTAGTGTGAAAAACAATTTAAAATATTCTAAAACTGCCTCAATGAACTTGAATTAACTATGGCGGAGCCCAAGGGCCCTACGAAACAAAGTTTGAAAACTTCTGCTGCAACTTAACAAAAATTTATGTTAAATATAGTTTTGTTAAGTTACTGGTTTTTTATCAATACCTACAGCCAACCACCCTTTAGGGTATACGCTGAATTACTAAGTTAATGGTTTTATCGATTAGGAAGGCTATATTTATAGGAATTGTACCAACATTCGCGTGGAAGACAAGTGTAAAACCATTTAAAAAAACCTACCATCAGTACATTAAACCAAGATTAGAACCTCGATCTCACCGTCATCGGCAGTCTAGTCTACTGCGAAAGTAGCTCCTTAGACCGTGCGGCCACCGACGTGGCTGTGTTAATAGTTGACGTATGGATAAACTATATTCCAAAGTAAAAGTAAAGATAAAGCGGAAAACCGACTTGTGCAAATTTTTGAATACTCTTTTGTCTTTGCTTAGTATTTACCAAAAAGTGAGCAACAATGATAATACTTAGCAGCTGTCGAAATGATTCGCGTATGTTCAAAGTTATTGCAGTACAGTTAAGTGGATATGGTCCAATTTCATAGGAAGGGGATTTAAAAAAACATTTTTTTTTTGCAGTCAACTATAACATTTCATTATATTATAAGCGATATTTTATAGGTATTGATAATTCAATCAAAATTGATAGCTTCAGATCATATGAAGTAACGTATAAATACGTGAAAGTAGATCTACTAACTTTTCTATATGTCATATAAGGAAGGTCCTTCCTGTGAAAATTGAATTGTAGTAATCAATTCTCAAGTAATATAATAATACTTAGCACCGCGTCTTAATACCCGATCGGGCTATACGCTTAAGAACTAATTACGCTAATGGGTTAGGAATTAGAACTGTTAAATATAGAGTAAGTGAAACCGCATTTACATGGAGGGAGAGTAAAAAAAAATCCACATTTAAGACAAACCACCACAAGTTCCCTTGAGCGAGATTCGAACCTCTATACCCCCGTCCTCGGCAGTCTAGCTCAACTCAAAACTAGCGCGTTAGCTAACTACGCCACCGAGGCGGGTCACTTCTCAATTTAGGCGGACATAAACACACGTGATCGGAAAACACAATGGCTTATAAAACATAAATTCCGTTTAAAATGTACTGTTTTTACTAGCAAGTAGTTAAAATTACCTAATAAAGGCAATTACTTATTCACAACAGTGGTGCAACCGAGGTCACTCTATTGAACAGTATCAAAATCAAGAAAAAGCTCGTTAGACAGGGGAAGGTTCAAAGAACTCCATCATTCCACATTGGCAAACTATATAATTTACACGATAAATAATTTACTGGCAGAATCGTGCACGCTCTAGCTTGATTTATTGATAGTCCGGAGTTTGATTTCCAGCCGAATAAATCAGAGTTTTTTTTTCCTCTCGAAATTTTATCTCATACCTTCTCTATAATTAAATACTTGTCTATTCCCTTTAAATTCATCACCATAATCCTGGTCCTTTTGCTATATTTTATTATTTAACTTTGCAAACGAGCCACTAAGGTGTACACTGTACATAAAAAAACTTTTTATTTTTTAAAACTCATTACATAGGTGGCCTAGTGGTCTAAGTTATTAAAGTTTTGTTTAGCTTACTTTTCTTTAGAAGAAAGGTCGGGACTCGAATACTGGCTGAGTATATTGAGTATGGTTTTCAAGGTATGAGTCTCACTATTGTGATCCCACCCATGCTCTCTTAACGCTGATGAGGGTGCTTTTCATCAAAGTTACTGGTTTTTTGGGGGGTAAGAGCATCTAAGACTCGTTCATTGCCAACTCGAGGTTAACAACCATCTAAGGGAAGTTACAGCCTTTCACGGCGGCGGTGGTGTGGGCGTGGGCGTAACTACCAACTTTAGAAAAGGGGGGGNGTGTCTTTCAAATACATTAGGGGGGTGCTGACATTTGGCTGTCTTATGTGACATTTAAAAACAAATCCAATAATTTAAAAAACAGAAGGCAAAAAACTTGGTTTACAAGAATAAATTGTTTAACTTCAAAATTTATGAATAATTGAAGAAAGTCTTCATTTTCTAAGTGTCAATCAAAAGTTCTTATTTGCTATTAAAGAAAATGCTGTAAATATGTGAACGCACTGCCATGTCTCAGTAAGGCAATAGGTTTCGGTGCTATGGCATGTAAAGTAAGTGTCTCAGCAGGAGTAGCACTTGACGAGCCCCACTTCGTCGCAGTTCATGCACTTGAGCGCCACGAACTCTGCGGTGAAGTCGTTGCGGTGCACGGATTTCTTGCTGCCGTTACAGACGGCGCAAGGTAGGAGCCGGTACCCGCCACAAACCCTGCACTCCGAGCAGGCGTCGGCGCTCTGAAAACAACAAACCCATATTTTGTAACAACATTCTTTAACGAACACTTTCGAACATAGAGGTTATCCAGATATTTAAAATGTAAAGCAGCCACTTCGGTGGCAGAATTGAATAACGCGCTACTTTCGCAGTATATTAGACTGCCAATGAGGGTATATCGAGGTTTGAATCTCAGTTGGGTGTACTGAGGATGGTTCTTCCACTCTCCATTTACGCAAATTCGGTTACAAGTCCTATAAATATAACCTTCTTAATGTCTAAACCCAAGGATGTAATTATTATATAAGAGTATAACTCGAACGAGTAGTAATGTGCGCTGCTAAAAAAAAAGTTTAGAGATTTCCTTTCGACGGTAATTTCTGAATTTCTACATAACCAACTGTTATAACTAAAAAAAATTAGTAAAATTACCAAAGGGCGAGATTTTAAATATTTTTTAAAACTTGAAACTATCTCTTATGACTATAATTCCTTGAGTTTTACCCAACATATTTTTTTTTTAATTATAGCTAATACACAAAGGATGCGCCAAAAAAATTTAATATAAAAATATTTGGGGAGGGGGGAGGAGGGGATTTTTAATCTATATAGTTTATACATGAAACGATTCCTTTGGATAATAGTTCTTGGAGTTCTACCCGAAGGATTAAAATAAAATTAAAGCTTATACTCTGAGTGTGTGTCCAAAAAAATCAGAAGGGAGGGGGTGTTTAATGTCTATATTTAAAACATAGAATGATATATCAAAATTTTTTCTCGAATTTCAAATCATAAGTTTTTTTTAGATNTATATATATATACTTACAGTATGGACACAGACAAAGGACTAAGGATGCGCCTACGAAAGTTTGATAAGTAATATATTCAAAAGGGTGGGGGGTGGAGTTTAAAGAGGTGAGTAAAATTATAGTTGGAATATATATTCTACTTATATTTATTTAATTTCTGATTAATAATTTTTAAGCACCACATTTTACCACGCAGTCGGGTTATACGCTTATATACTGATTATGCTAATGGTAAGGGATGAGAGGCCGAAATTGGAGGAATTGTATCCGCATTTTCACGGAGAAAGAGGGCACCAATTAGTGATAAAACCCTCTGTACACCCGATTGAGATTTGAACCACGATATCCCTGTCATCGACAGTATAGTCTACTGTGAAAGTAGCGCCTTAGATCATGCAGCCACCGAGGCAGGTAGAGGCTCCTGTTAAGTGGGAAGTCCCATTAAATATCTCAAAAACGTGTACCACTAACCTCCTTAAATCTTATGGTAGTTATTATTTAATAGCTTTGTACAATTTTCTCCTATTAAAATTAAGGTTCTTTGTTTCAACAAAATTAATTTTATTTCTGTATATAAAACCATTAAAAAGATATAGATTATTGAATTTCAACTTTTTTAAATATTTTTTTAAAAATTTTCTTCCATGATTACGCCCAAAATACTTTTTCAAAAATTTGATGTATCTGTTTTCAGAAATATTGTTTCTTTGGCAATTTCCTGGATATTATATAATTTAAAAAAATTAAGAAATGTTTTCTAATTAATAATTTGAACAAGGGTCGTATTTAAAAAAACTATATTCATTAATTAAAAATAAACTTAGGAAAATAGGTTAAAAAAAAATATTATTTAACCCCCTCCATATTTTAATACCTTTTCACCTGAAAAGTTTTCTGAAACAGCATATCAAGTGTTGTATTTTTTAAAAGAGAATAACGTTGATTTTCAATTTGAGTCCACTGGCTGGTTGCTGTGTGTGTGTTTCTTGAAGCCATTTGCTCCAACGCTCAACGAACACTTAGTATTATTTTATATATTTAGTTCAAGTGTAAATAGTTTTTTTCTTCTGTGTTGATATATTTGTGATAGTTTCAAACAAATTTAGCAAGTATCAACTAGTTTGAGACTTCTGTGGAGGAGGTCCGGGGTTCAATCCTCGGTCCCGGCAGAGATTTATCTGATTGCCAAACCCTTCCTTCACCTCTGACAAGACGTGTATTAATTACAAATTGTGAATTTGTGGAACGCCATAATAATAATAATAATAATAATAATAATAATAATAATAATATTTATTATTATTATTATTATTATTATTATTAGCACCGCGTCTTACTACACACTTGTGATTTTAAGATAAAATGGAGTTCCTACAGTTTAACGTGGAATCCGAACCACGGTGGAGTTCTGGAATTCTACACATTCACAATTTATGATTAATACATGCCTTGTCAGAGGTGAAGGAAGGGGTTGGCAAGCAGATAAATCTGTTCCGGGACCGAGGGTTGAACCCAGAACCCTCGACATAGAATTCTGACACCTTACTCCTAGACAGCCACGTCACCCAATAATAATGATAATGATAATAGAAATAATAATTTAAATAAAATAATGCCCATGGGGAACAAAAAAAAATTCCACCATTTAAAGTGAAGAAAATAAAATTTTGGGGTAAAAACTTGAAAAAAAACTCCAAACAAATAAATGAAATAGCTATTCCTCGGTAAGTGTTAGAATTTAAATTCTATCTATATCGAATATGAAACAGGTATTTAGATTAGCTAACAATAAATACGACTTCACTCCTAATGGTTTAATAATAATAAACAAATGTTTTCTCATGTATAACTCTGCATTAGAAATATTAATAGTTTATTTCATACAACGTAGTAACTATTAAGTATGTAAGAAAATGTTTTCATATATCACAACACTATTAAATATTTTAAAGAGATATTTTATCGGACAATTATTCAATAAATCTGAATTGTTGGGCGCGTGAGGTAAGTTTCAGGATCCTGTTTGGCTTGCTTGTAGCTGGAAGTTCTGGGTTCAAATCTCAGCCTTGTGGACCGAGGGCTGTTCTTCCCTGAGTGTTTATCCACGCTTCCTTCACGCAAATGCGGACACGTTTACTATAAACGTATATTTTCCTTAGCTCTTCCGTTATTATAATTAAAATGAGTACAAAACAGATAGTAAGCGGGGCCGGATTAATGACAATATTTGGTTTGATGTTAAATGTCTTAGTTTGATATCACTTGAATTTTTATTGCGTGGGTAAGGAACGGGCCAAACTACTAGTTTTATTTACATGTTGTATTTAACTTGTGCTTTCTGAACCAACTGATTATCTAAGCACACGAGAATTTCTGTAAGTGAGATTGAAAGGGCCTAACAATTTTGGCGGGAAAGGTATTTTTACAAACCTTATAGAGTTATCTTACATACCACAATTGACATGGGACCGATGACTTTACTTTCCCTCGACAAGAAGTTACACTAGGACTTTTTTTTTATCACCCGAAAGAAATCCTTCGACCCCGGCGGGGTTTTAACCCACGAACACAGTGTCTTGAGGTAAGCACTTTTTTCCAAGACCAGTAAAGTCAACAAAACTGCTAGCATTAGTATATGATTGAATGCTAAAGTATAAAAATAGCGCCACAAACACACAACAAAATATTGTTAAAGAATAGGAATAACAATCTCAACTAAAATCATTTATGGCTGCACTAGTGAGCACGTAAACTAAAGGCAAGGCACATTTAGTCTAGCCTACTGGAAACAGGGAGATCGAGGTTCAAATTTAGCCGGTCATTCTCGAGGTATATTTTCTAAATTTTATCCTTTTATTTCTGTATGAAAGTACAGGTACATTTCACCTACATTCTACCTTCATCATCCCTATCCTATTAACGGCTAGTAAGGCAATTAGTTAACAATTAGTCGGAGAACGTCGAGCAGGGCCTTATCTAGGGTGTTGTGCTAATTATAACATCCAGGGAAAACCTTACTAAAATGCCAAATGTCTATTCGTGCTAACTTGTATAATTTAAAAAAAATCTGAATATTGTTCTTTTCATTTAAAAAAAAATAGCTTTACATGCATCAACACATTGAGGAGCTTTGAGCGAAAAATTACCACTCCTTTCTTGATTAGAAAAGATGTCAAATAAATAATCACCACTCCTCTCTTGATTAGAAAAGATGTCAAATAAATAATCACCACTCCTCTCTTGATTAGAAAAGATGTCAAATAAATAATCACCACTTCTCTCTTGATTAGAAAAGAGATCAAATAAATAATGTCAATAGATATATTGTGGTTGTTTATTTATAAGACCTTCTTATATATTTGATTTTAAAACCTATAATCTCAATGGGTAAATAAATATATTTAAGGTGATTTAAAAACGGAAAATAAATATTAAAGATAGTGTTAAAGGGAATTTAATTAGTGAAGAATATTTTTTAAATAATGGCTTTTTCCATAAGCTAAGTAATTTTTTTAGTAGTATATTGACTTAGTGTAAACATTTATGACTGATTACCCTTTTTAATTTATAATTTTACCGTTATTATTTTAACCGTGCACTCAGCCCTCTATCTATTAGTGCTGGCCACACTATCTGGGAGAAATCACATGTCCTAGGAAAGTTGTATCGGTTCGGTTAATTTCTCGTTGCTTTCCGCATTAGATAACTACGAGCTAGTGAGAAAGAGCTTACCAATTTTGCCCGAAAGGTATTTTCACATATTTTCCAGGGTTATTTTACATGCCACAATCGATGTAGGATCAAGGAAGTTGTACTAATGATTTTTATCAATCTTAAAGAAAAATCCGTCGACCCCAGCTGGGTTTGAACCCATGAACATCGGGTCCTGAGGCGAACATTTTACCCCAAGACGACCAAGGTCTGCTATACTTATTCATAAAGATAAATTATCTAGAATATTTACTTTTAGATTGAAATTCTGAACTAAATTCTATCGAATCCAAATCTAGTTTATATTAAATTTCGAGTTATATTGAATATTTAAAGATTAACCACTACTCGCACCGTAACGATAGTAATACTAATGTTAAGCCGTCGTAAAACTTCCAAATTTTGAATCTTAATCGTTCTAAAATTTGTATTCGGAATTTGAATCGATTACAAACTCTCACAAGATTAAGATTCAAAATTTTGAAACTTCGCACAGGTCTAGCATTCTTATTACAGTGCAAATAGTGGTTATTAGCCAAGGACACCGAGAAGGAATTATTTCTTTGTCTGTGGCCAGGGAAGAATTGGAGGAATATGTTTAAAAAAATGCTCCCATCATTTGAACAACAGTCGCCATGGCTTATTTGACAGGACTGTACTCTTTTATGTCTTGGTATTGCATGATGTATCTAGCTCTACACAGGCGCTCAAACATAACTGGTTTTCGTGGACAACGTCAAAGAATTTCAAGCCTGTGAGCGAATGTCGAAATATCGACTCTCCCCTTCACCCCTCCCCCTTCTACGGCTCCCCACCCCTCTCTCTCTCTTTACTCAAGTCTTGCGCTCCATTCTTGCTGGTGGCTTACGTAACATTTTTCAACCATAACCGGGTCAGCAATGAATGAATTTGTAAGTGCGAGGTCCTACACCTTAACCCAGTGGGTAGCGTGTCTGTATACTGAGCTAAGGCTCCCTAGTTCGATTCCTGACATGTTCGAAAAATTTATCATAGATCAAATGTGGAGTCATCCTTTCACAGTGATGAATTAACGGCTGGGCCTGGATGTTGTGTCTGTTCTAGATCTTTATTATTATTATTATTATTATCATTATTANTTATTATTATTATTAGCACCGCGTCTTACTACCCGTTCGGGTTATACGCACTTACGCTAATGTGTAATGGTAGGGTGATTGTGAGATGAAATGGAGGACCTACAGTTTAACGTGGAATCCGAACCACGGTGGAGGCCTGGCATTCCACACATTCACAAGATGTCTTGTCAGAGGTGAAGGAAGGGTTTGGTGATCAGATAAATCTGTGCCGGGACAGAGGATTGAACCCCGGCCGCCAGCACAGAAGTCTGACACCTTACCCCTAGACGGCCAGGTCACCTAAGATCTTAGTTAATTAACCAGTCGTGTAGTGGAAGGCCTATAATCAGTCAGTTTGGAAAGTGCACGTTAAATACTTCAAATAGATTAAATTAAAAATGTGAGTGTGAGAGGAAGGGTATTGGAGTGATAAAGAGGGAAAGGGAAGGAGAAAAAGAAAAGGGTGTGGGTAAACATATAAAAACCAATAATTTTAAATTTATAAAATATTGTCTAACAAATAGATAGAATCTAAAAACTACTGTCCTATTTTCACAGGATTTTTTTAAACACATACAAACTTTTTTGTTTTCAATATTGATAACGTTTTCCTTGATTATTAGTGTTATATTATACGTATTGATAATATCTATCAATTGACGTAAGAATGCTTGAAAGTACATCTAGTAGCTTTTAAATCTATGGTTTTATGAAAATTATTGGACTGTACATATCCAAGGGTCTCTTTTTTTATAATTGTTCGGTTCGGTTCAGTTCAGTTCGTATACTTAAGATATCCTCTTGACCTTAAAATAATAGAAATCGAAAATCTATACATACAACACCGGTGGGAATTAGGGCAAAGCTTTGGTCTCGTTTTGTCAGATTTTGTGAGCTAGACTCCTACTATAAGCCTTACTATACTTATATATTATTTTATAAATTTATTTCCACTCACTCGACGTAAATGCGAGTACAGATCCTTTAAGTAATATAATATTAATAATATTAGCATCGCGTCTCACTACCCGTTCGGGTTATACGCTTTTTAAGTACTAATTACGCTAATGGATTAGGAATTGGGAAGGTTGAATTAGAGAAAGTGAACCCGCATTTGCGTGGAAAACCATTTAGGAAAAAACACCCTCAGTTCACCCGACCGAGATTCGAACCTCGATCTCCCCGTCTTCAGCAGTCGAGCCCAACACGACAAGCGCGTTAGCCAACTACGTCACCGAGGCGTGTATACCCTTCAAGTTATACCAATCATACCTGTCTAATACCTTACGCCAACTGGACAAATATGCGAATAGCCTGGTCCAATAGTTAGACGCGTGGCATGAATATGTGTAGATCTATTAAATTCGTATGAAATATGTGCCTTCTAATAAAAACACACTAAAATACTACGGTTAAATAACGTTGAGTGTTTCCATACGCTTTTTTCATCACTTAGTTCTCAAACATAGAATATTTATGTAAGCACTCTGATACAAAATATTTATGAATATACTTTCATATATTATAACTTTTTAATGTTGTTCTCTTTAATGTATGTTCTTCAACAATTTTATACGTTGAAGGTCAGGAAAATGAGGAGATTCTAAGTTACTAGGGTGAACATTAAACCAATTAAATGGGAGTAAAAAACCCCCGCTCTTCGAACCAGTCGTCAACTATTTTCTGCTAGGCTACATTTTTTATATTAAAAGACTAGTTTTCTTGAGGAAGTGTTAAATTGACACAAGATTTATACACTCATCAGCATAGAACAGGGCACCTTGAGTCGATCAGTAGTATGTTTGTCTACTTAGTTGACAGTCACGGATTATATTCTCGGCAGGCTATCAAAGAATGTCTCATAGGGGGAATATAGTTGTGGTTACCATTTTCACAGTGATGGATTGACGTCCAAAGAATTGAGTGTTGTATTTTTTTTCCTTCACAAAATTAAGTTAGCTTGTAACTTGATTTACTAGGTTGATTCAGAAAGTGCATGTCAAATAAATAAAAATAGTAGGGTGTACCGCAAATACTTTCTCGCTCCTTTATCTAAATCATGCTAATGAATAGGAAGCTATATTTGAAACAAAGAGGGGAAAACAATAGCTTCGCATTTCGCAATAAAGTAAACATGAAGTTTCTGAAACATAGTATATTAATTGTTTTGTGCATTGGAAACTAATTTCCCAAAGAACTATCAAAAAAAGGGTATTTTACTGTAACTTGGAAAATATTTAAGTTATTAAATATTCTTTCACATAAAAGAATATTTAAGTTATTAAATATTCTTTCACATAAAAGTATTTATTTTTAAGAAGCCTACAACTTTTTAGGATAAATTATTTCGTATCTCAAAGAGGGAAGAAGATATGATCCAATTGGAAATTTCAACTTTGTAAAGTACCCTCAATGGCATTTAAATGGAAAAATGAGACTCGCTATTTTGTTTGTGATGTTAAACCGTGTCTTAGATACGAATATTAATCAAAACTGTTAGATCCGATTTTGATAAAATAGTTTTAATATCACTTTTTGCCCTTAAGTAAAGTACCCTAAATTCTAGGGTTGAATATATATTAATTCCATAAATACCTCTGGGGAGCCTTATGTAAACTTTAAGTACCAAGAGTGACCTGGCGGTATAGGGGTAAGGTGTCAGACTTCTGTGTTGGGGGTCCAAGGTTCAATGCTTGGTCCCGGCACAGCTTTATCTGATTGCCAAACCCTTCAGTCACCCCTGACAATACGTGTATTAATCACAACTTGTGAATGTGTGGAATGCCAGGGCCTCCACCGTGGTTCGGATTCCACGTTAAACTGTAGGTCCTTCATTTCATATCACAATAACCTTATCATTACACATTAGCGTAAGTGCGTATAACTCGAACGGGTAGTAAGACGTGGTGCTAATAATAATAATATTATTATTATTATTATTATTATTAAGTACCAAGCTTACGTCTGATTGGTAAAATGGTTTTGGCTCCTAGTCCTAATAAGCCAGATGGCAATACAAAAACAATTTTTTCGAGTTTAAAGGGTCATGAAACGTCAGCATCTATCAAAATATTAAATTAGATTATTTTGACGATCCCAATACTCTTCCTCAGTAGGAAGATTCGGGAGAAAGTAAAAATAAGAAGAGGGAAGGAAGCATTAAACTTTTTTCTTAGCACCGCATCTTACTACCCGTTTGGATCATATGCCTAATATCAAACATTAAGCGTAAATCCCAAGTGTCAGAAATAAATGTAATTTTTTTTGTGACATCGAGTTTTCTAAAATTGTTTGTTTTTTTGCATCCATTACTTTTTCCGGCCTGTGGCCTAAGTTAGTTTTTTATTCAAGCCATATACTTTCCACTACCGCCTTGCTAGGCTTGTCGTAGCTTCATATGACTTATAACCTAGTATTGGGGCAGGGACGAAATCCAGGCACACGGCTGTAAATTATTTATCAATGTGATAGGGTAGACCCATATTTCACATGATACATTTTTCGGCTATACCGGGAATCGAGCCCCGGGCCCTTAACTCAGTAGACATTCACGCTACTGACTTAGCTAATATGTCAGATTTGTTTTTTTAATTCTTATATTGAACTATATTATGAACCATTTTTAATCTAACCAAGTTACTAAACTTGTAATCGATTTAGAGGACACGGGAATTCACTTTTTTGTCGAATAAACTGTTTGTAGTTTTATATTTTTCGTCTATTAACATATTTTGTGACAGTGTTCACATGATTTTTTTTAAAGAAACTATATTAACTAACGTTTTATAATTGTGTCTTTAAATATTTATCGTTACTATCGTAATTTAACTTTCTTGAATACATATTTTTTTAGCACTGCTTCTTACTACCTGTTCAGTTCATACGCATATGTACTAATTACGCTATTGGTTTTAGGGATGAGGATGGTTATATTTAAAGGTAGAATACATTTGCGTATAGGGAAAGTAAAAAACCATTTTGGAAAAACCACCGTCAGTACACTCGACTAAGATTCGAACCTCGATACCTCCGTCATCAGCAGTTTAGTCTACTGCAAGAGTAGCGCTTCAGACCATACGGCCGCCGAAGCGGATTTGAATACATTTAAATCAAAATAAAAGTTTTGATCTAATTAATTAAGTATTTATATTTGAATGAATAATCTTTCCTTCACAAAGATTGTTGATCTCAAATCTGTGGCGAACATCACACTTTAATTGGAAGAGTTCACTCTTTTTAATGGCTTACTTTCACTATTGAATTTCAACTAATTATTTGTGTCAGCTCCGTCGTCCGCTTGAACTTACTCTGAAAGGTTTTAGAATCCTTCTCAGCTCTCCGGACTCATTCAGTTTTTCGATAGTCTCTCCATCCTGCGAACAAACAAGAACACCCAAAAAAGAAGATAAGTAATTGTTGGAAGTTTCAAACTTGACGACGCAGGATTAATGACTATCACAATCTTGGCAGGGAAACCTCTTTTCTTTCGTCCTGTTTCCCCTGTCCTCCCTTCTAGTCAGAGGGGAATCGTCATAAATAAAAATATACACAATAAACCTAAATTACAACTAAGCACAAACTTATATTAATTCAATATAACACATTTTATTTGGTTATTTCAGCAATTCCCTTTGATACCCTAAAAAGGCACATGCTTTATTTTAGAAGTATATTTAACAAACGCGTAATTAATGACTTAACACCCACTCCGGTGGCCGCATGGTCTAAGGTGTCACTGCCAATAATATACTAGACTGCCTATGATGGGGAGACCGAGGTTTGATCCCGGTCAGGTGTACCGAGCGTTGATTTTCCTCTCTACCTCTACGCAAATGCAACCTTCCTAATCCGTAACACATTAGAGTAATTAATGCATAGGCGTATACCCCTAACGGGCAGTAACACGTGGTGCTAAGAAAATTAATTACCTAATGCAAGTGATAGGAAGGAGAAGGAAATACAACCTGCATTAGAGTGGAGAGAGGATATATATAAACCATTATAACATTCACATGTGAGAAACCACCACATGAGTTTACCCGGATGAGAATCGAACCTTGACCTTCCAGACATAGCAATCTGGTCAGTCGCGAGGCTGATACCTTAAAATTAATGACCCGGAAAATTTTATTTGAAATGGTATACCTACCCAAATAAGTTTTAATAAGAAGGAAATACGTTTTTCTAAGTACAGTTTTTTTTAATTAGCACACTTTAGTGTCAATATGAGTGATTTATATTTTAGGATCATCATTTAAATACAAGAAAACAGTTTATTAAGTGGTAAAAGAGAAAAAATCTATCTTCTCAAAATCCAGCTAAACAATTTTGATTAAAATTAATATCTTCATATATGCATTAAGTAATAAAATGGGAATTCTTGTTTCCTGATAAAAATGGCTGAGGCTACTTTATATTGAAGAAAATTACCGATTTTGATATCTTTGCACCTCTTTGAAATACGAGATATAACTGATCATTGCAAAGTTGTACTATTAAAATTTTTTAAAAAGCCTTCATTTAAAATATATTTTTTAAAACTAATAGTTTATGAAATATTGTCTGACATATAGTTTTTAAATTAAAGTCTGGGAAGTTGATTGTTTTGTTCTTTAGTGAACAGAGATGGATGTTTCTGTAACAGTGTATAATATTCCACTTACGCTTTTTGCTGCAATGTTTCTGCAACGATGTATATTATATTATTATTATTATTATCATCACCGCGTCTTACTACCCGTTCTGTTTATACGCACTTACGCTAATGTGTAATGGTAGGGTGATTATGAGATGAAATGGTGCACCTACAGTTTAACGTGGAATCCGAACCACGGTGGCGACCTGGCATTCCTCACATTCACAATATGTCTTGTCAGAGGTGAAGGAAGAGTTTGGCAATCAGATAAATCTGTGCCGGGACCGAGGATTGAACCCCGGCCGTCAGCACAGAAGTCTGACACCTTGACCCTAGACTGCCAAGTCACCGCAAGTATATGATATAATTTCACATATTTTATGAATATTGAGTAACTCTCTCCATTTTTAAGGCAAAGGAGCAAAAAGTATCTTCGGTGCACTTAATCATTTATTTCAAAATAATGTTCTAGCCTCCATTTATTAAGAGGATGTGAAAACACATATGTTTAATGAACCCCCCTAAGATCTGAATACTAGTTATAAAATAAAATTTAAAGGGAGTGAAATTTTGAAAATAGCTTTGAGGAGCAAAAATTAAATTGTTAAAATAAAATTGATATCTTTTTATTTTTAGACAAATGATTTACAAAAATTTATACGTTTTTTTTCAGCAAGGTTTATTAAAATAATTATCACATCCTCATATTTTATTTTGTTTACACAATTCATTTTGATTTGGGAAAGAGGGCTTGGACTGGAATGCAAAAAAAAAACACTAGTATTATGTTATGTTTTATTTGTTTTAATCCATTTCTATATATTTTTTAGTCCACCTTAGCTCAGTTAATAGCGTGCCTGGCTACTAAGTTGATGGTCCCGGGTTCAATTCTCTGCATTGGCCAAAAAAAATTTATCATTAGTGAAATGTGGGTTTCCCCTCTCACAGTAATGAATTCATGTCAGGGGGGCTGGATGTTATGTTTTCTCTATAATTAAGTTAGTTTTAAAGTTGTGTACTGATGTAATCAGTCGGTTCAAAAAGTGTACGTTTAAATACTTCAAATAAATAAAATATGAAATAAAATTATAATATTTACCATCGTGAACAAATAACCACACATAAAAATACACGTACAGAAATAAGCAACAAAAACAAATTTTGGAAATCTACTAGTTTTGGATTGGTAGCGGTAGATAAAGAAATGGAGGGAGAGGGTAGCATATACGGAAATGGTTAACCTGCATTAAAGCTTTCACTTAAAGCAACATCAATGTTAGTATTCGTCTTGTATGTCAGGACAAAGGCTTAGTGTTTTGTCTGCTAGAAATTTCCAGAAAAGACCTTGAATGTTATTTGAACACCCATGTTGTTATAAATAATAAACAAAATGATAATGTATGGTAAGATTACCTTATATAGATTACGAAACAACACAATTTGCTTTGCCACTCCCCCACTCCCCCACCCCCTTCCACCCACCCTTCTATCCAACTCCCCTTTGAAACGTGTGTTGTTTTCAAGGTTCGTATATATAAGGGACTTGGGACATGACTTGTTTATTAATTAGCTTACCCACGCCAAGGTAGTAAAGAAAGATTTCACGTGCTTGGTTGTTGCGTATAGCTTGAATTTCATACGAATGAACATTTGGAACAGCGTTTGGAAAATATATACTTTAGTTTTTGTTAACATTGAATCCAATGTTACTATATTATAAGTGTTATTTTTTTAAGTGGGTCAATCTCGTTGGTAAAGTGGTCGCTTTATAACCCGATTTTTTTTAGCACTGCGTCTAACTATCCGTTCGGTTTATACGATTATAATTATGCTAATGGGTTAGTAATTAGGAAGGTTGAATTTAAAGCAAGTGAACCCACATTTTCATGATGAGAAAGTGAAAACCATTTTGTAAAAACCACTCCCAGTTCACCCGACCGAGATAAGAACCTTGATCTCCCAGTCTTCGGCATTCCAGCTCAACACGAAACTAGCGCATTCCCTTCTTTGTGTTCGCCAGTAAATATTCTGAACACGATTCTAGATTCTCCCATCCACGTTGCATGTCCTGCTTAGAGTATTATTACTATTATTACTATTTATCACCACGTCTTACTACCCGTTCGGGCTATACGCTTAAGTACTAATTACGCTAATGTGTTTGGAATAGGGGAGGTTGAATTTAGAGGAAGTGAAGCTGCATTGGCGTGTAGGAAGAGTAGAAAACAATTTAAGAACCCTCCCCCCCCTATCTCATCCGACCGAGATTCGAACCTCGATTTTCCTCGGCAGTCTATCTCAACACGATACCGACCTGTTAGCTAACTACGCCACTGAGGCCGGTTGCCCATAGTAATCTACTAAACTTGATTATCCTAACAATATCTTGTGATGAGTACAGGGTATGTAGCTCATCATTATATAACCTCCTCCACTCCTCAGTAACCTAATCTCTTTTTGAAGCAAATTCCTAAGAACCTTGTTTTTGAACTCCAAAAAAAAAAAAAGTGTTCATTTAATCGGATCTTAACACTATAACAAATATTATTTAAGTGTCATTAATGTTCACGTTCTTAATTAATCTTAATTTACATACTAATCGAATATCTGATATCGGTAAGGCTAGCTCAGTACCATAGCGAGGTATCTCCAGCTTCCTTATTCTTTCCTCTCTTTCACACATAGACCAAGTCGTTAATAACGCAAGCATTTAACGTTTGCAATTTTTAATAAATGACCCGCATCGGTGGCCACATGATCTGAATGTTTATTTCATTTATATTAGTCTGATTGGAAGGTGATGAGACCGGTGTTTGAATCACGGACACATGTACTGTACAAGAGGGGATATTTCCTAAATATGTTTCCACTTTTTTCTCTACAAATATATAAGTACATTTCCCCTAAAATGTTATCTTCTTCCTCTCTACCTAGTAGCGTAATACATATATGTGTGCAACCCAAACGGGTTTCATGACTAGGCGAGAAAAAAAATTTATAAGTTGGGAAAAATTCGATTAAATTATATGGCCTATATATATATTACCAACATTGAAAACACTTTTCGAACATTCGATGGTATTTTTCTTCAATCATTGGTTTGGTTTTACTGTAAACTATTTATACAAGAGAGATGCCAACATTTATAAATGTGGTTTAGTATTCTATGTTAATTTCTGAGCTGTAAATATGATGGATAAACTTATAATTTCTGAACTAATTAAATAACTCTTACTTGACTTGCTATAAGCACAAGCATCCACGAGGATAAATAACTGTTTTATATTTTGATCGTGTTACAAAATTATTACATTTCTTAATTAGTAGTGTTAATACTTTTTTTTTAAATGACACTAGAACGCCTCACGATCGCATTAAAACTTTTCCTATTCTATAAAGAAAGTGGGACAGAGTTAAACTTATGTGCCTTTGTTATATCAGAAGATTAATTACCTTAATAAAAATATATGGTACGGTGCACTGCACAAACATTCTCACTTCTTTGCCTAAAAATGAAGCCATTTACTAATGGGGAAAGGATGAGAAAGGAAGTATTTTAGAGGTAATCTACCCGAATTTGCGTGGAAGGATATTGGAAAACCATTGAGGAAAAAACATCCGCAATAGACCCAACCAGGATTCGAACCCCAATTTTTCCGTCACCAGCAGGCCAGTCTAACACGAGAGTGACGTATAGATTAGCTAATGAAGCGGGTAATCTGCTTGTTCCTAAATACAAATTTATTTTAAAGCGTTCAACTAGAGGTCTCCAATTCTCAATTATTCCCTCATTTTTGTTAGTTTTTTTGGAGGAATTCTCTGTGATTTCCCTGATGTTTTATTTTTAGATACAAACAATAATTATCTGTGTATTTCCGTTTTAATGTATTCATACACCACTTTTATAATGTGTCATAAATTTTGACAACTCTAATATAAACATAGTGACCTTCTGT
Source organism: Timema californicum (assembly GCA_902141385.1). NCBI lineage: Eukaryota > Metazoa > Arthropoda > Insecta > Phasmatodea > Timematidae > Timema > Timema californicum. The sequence continues at coordinate 169,377 of CABFOW010000872.1, read as the reverse complement.
CATTGTTGTCTGTTCCGAATTTGTTTTGCGTCTTACCTATTAAATGTATCATGATAGTATGGTCTTAGTATGATGTTGACATAGGTCGCCACAGTGGCCTATAGATGCTTTGCCTGTTCTATGGGTCACTGGGGTAACTATGTGGTATTTTCTGGTTCATTCACCTAAACAAACACACACATATGTACACACTGGGTCACACGCACTACTGTGATCGTAACAGGAACTAGACTTTATAATATGAGTTTCCTGTTCTAGACACACCATATCCTCCACTAAATTCAAAACCGATTAAGTTGAGAGTGATTCTGGACCTTAGCCTATTCGGCCTATTCATTCGAGTATTATTTTGTTTATTATTCTCAGGTTCTTAAATAAATCTTGATTTCGCACTTGTATTGATTTTTTAATGACTAGTTCATCAAGTACCTTAGCACACGATTTGGTGGTTAGAATAAACTTCGACTTCAGTAGGATTTGAGACACAAATATATATCAGAAGTAGGGTAAAGTTTTGACAGACTACATTAACTTAACATTCATACCGGAACTAATCGTATGGATAAATTTAGTGACCACCTGTGTTGTCGAATGGTCTGAGCTCCTGGCAAAAGGTCCAGTTGTCCCAGGTTCGATGCAGCTGTGCTTCCAGAGTTTTCTGTAAAACAGTTGGTATAGAACGGGGTCAACTCAGCCTCGTGAGGACAATTGAAGAGCTACTTGAATAAAGTCAATAAAACTGAGATTAACAGCTGACGGGCTCGTAGTTCTGACCATAGGACACTCTTTGTCTGCAAATGTTGACACTATATTTTCCAACATAGGGCGGCCGCTCGGTCGGTATGGCTTGCTTGCGGGCTAACGAAATGTAGTTTTTTTTGTAGTTTATTACGAGAGGACCACAGTAAAATTATGTTTTTAAGTTGTTATCACTAATGTAAATAATATTTCTCTTAAAGGAGTAAATTACATTTAATACACACACGAAAAAGGTAAACTAAAGTAATTATAGGTATCCTTAATAATTATATAAGCTACATAAATTATATTATAATGGAAGCTAATTGGACATCACGTGTAAATTAAAAAACCTTTATCACTGAATATTGTATTTAGTTGATCTTGGTGCTAGCACACTTTATTATTGTGTATTACTAACCCAGAAGTTTTTACACTAACAAAATAAATATAAAATACATTTCATGAATATGTGTTTAATTTCCCCATGGAGATATTTCAAAGAGTAAACGTTAAATTGAAAACTATTTCATCTTTCTATTTATTTTCCTTGCAAAGTAAATATTAGTTCCTTCGAAACCATAGGCTTTCATCAGTATATTGTTTTCCTTATTTATGATTGGCCCGTCAATTGAAAACTACTGGCCCTCCTTGAAAAAGTTATTTATCTACCAATGATAAGTAGGATTCACACACAGTTGGTTGATTAAAATAATTCCTTTGATTGTGTTGTTCAAATTCTAACCACTAGCTTTATAAAAACAGTAGGCCTCGCTAATTTTCCTTTGGATTTAAAGTTGAAATATTCCCAAATTTTAGTTAAGATTTGAAGAAGATATTTATATTTTGTGATCAAATTAGAAAGAAAATAAATCAACAGTATATTTAATAATAAATTATATTCTTAGACAATAGGCATTGCTCACGCGGTTCAAGAAGTCAGTCTCGCAATGCATGTAAAAAATACTCATAATACTCTATTGATTGCTTAGAAATTAAAATTAAAATCATTCGAGATGAGCCGTTGAAAGAAAAACTGAGCGGCAGACATATTAAAACAGATAAACAGATCGGAAAAAACCTGTAAATACATCGTTCGGCCTAGATTCAAATAAGAGTACTGTAGAGGAAGGAGAGGCGATGATGATGATGATATCAAAATTGACAGCTGTACATCACATGACTTGACGTATGAGTACGTTGAAGTAGGTATAGTAACTTTTTCAAGCTTTCAAATGTGTCGATTCAAAATAAAATGTATGTCTATTATAAAAGAATAGATCGGACCTGCCACTGTCAAGCACGTAAAGGAGATAAATCATTTTAAATTTTCGTGTTTGTAAAGTAAGAATGAATAAAATACATATCTTGAAACTCGATTATAAAACTCTTTTTAGGAATCCAAACATGCACAATTTATCGCCGTTAGAAAGTGTCGTGGAGTGTTTCCATGGTAAGTAGAGTTTGTTAAAAAAAAAAAGGTACCTGTGATTAATGTTCTCTTCTATTCTAACCCCATTTGACCAATCATGCATAATCTCTGCTCTAAACAAACACCTTGCAGGAGAATTTATTTCCGTTTATACTCATTCAATCAGTGTCGTAATGAATGAACAGAAAAATTCACAGATACAGTTGAAACAAGTTTTGAATACCTAGGTAATACTCCACACATCACACCAATGCCTGGTTCCACAATGATGTAACTTCTAACATAGTAATCAAATAGCCAAAGCTGTTATTTATGCTTTCAGTAAGGGTTACTCCATCTACAGTAGCCCCATGGCTTCTTTGGTGCTGACTTCTGACAGTCGAGATTTAGGTATATACCTTCAATTTGACCGTCAGAAGGGACAGCTGCTAAACATATGTTTTTTCAGATCATATGGTTCGGCGTGGGGATATATAATTTGGTCTGGTAACTTTTCAAAGCTGTCAGCCAGCCCCAAAGAAGCCATGGGGCCACTGTAGATATCATATGAGTGAAGAATGACCCTAACCACGGGAAGATTCCTGTATATCTCAATGGCGTATTAAGTCAAAGGTCCCGAGTATGATTCCCATGTTCAGGTGTCATTTTTCAATTTTCAGAATATTCTAACATAGTGCCATAGTACATTCAACAAGGTAAATTGACTTTATATTACGAGAGGAAAATCTGAAACACAGGTTTTGTTCAATAGTAAAACCGAGCTCTCTTCGGTGAGCTCAACTACAACATTTTCATGATAGATAAAATAGATATCTATTTTCCTCCAATTTCAATTTATTTTCTTAAAAATATAAATATTGTCATTTATATCACAGTTGACCTAAATATGATCAAAATAGTACAAATCGTATCTTAAGATATAATAGAGACAAACTTTATAGATAATTTCTACCACTATTTATTTTTGCTATCTTTTCAAACAATAACTTCTCAACATATCAGCTACGCTGCGTCTACTGAACCCAAACTGAGAAAGGTGGATTGATACAACCGGAAGTTTGTTCAGCAGATTCGTAGTGTGTTTAATGAAATGGAATCAAGTTGTATCAATATAGTTGGTCTACACATTTATTTTTATTATTACTAGTATTCATCAGTTTTGAACAAACAAACTATATTAGCGAACGAATTATAAACCAATGAAATCCTGGAACTATCCAAACGCTCAATATCCTAGCTATTAATTATTTATCTCTGGAAAAGTATAAGCTCCAATTTCGCCAAAGATATAACTTTCGGATGTGCAGGGAATTGAATAAGGAATTCTTAGCTCTGGAAACAGACGTGTTAGCGATTTAAACTAAGCGTCGGCTAAAGGCTAAAGTTGTAGGATAAATTTATAGGATAAATATACCACTTAAATAAGACATTCTATAAAATACCTCATTTCAGAGTAAAGTCTTACACGCCCAAAATTGATAAAAAATTTTTTATCGCCGCGTCTTAATACCTGTTCAGGTTATACGCATAAGGAATTATAATTGTTGATTATGAGGGGTTTTTTTTAGCATCGAGTTATAATAAATTCAAGTAACATTTAAAGTTATTTATTACAAAGCTTATAGGACCACTTCGTTTTAATATATATTCACTGAACTTAAATAAGTAAAATTTTAAAAGGAAATTAAACCTGTTGAGCGGCATTAAGTATAGGTCAAAGAAGTAAACACTAGTTTTCAGCGGAATGAACTAGTTTAAGCTAGTTTCTAATTCATGTTTTTAAATAAATTTATTTTTGATAATTTATCACCTGCTTCGAGGTTTTGAATGGGCTAGGCTGGCTTAAGTCTCGTAATAGACTGAACTTTGATGACAGGAAGATTGTGGCTCGAATCTTGGTTGAGTGTACAGAGTTTTTCTCTTAAATGGTATTCTATCTCCCTCCACGCAAATACAGGGCACTTCCTCTCCCCTAACACATCAACGTAATTATTACATAATATGTGTACACCCTGAACAAGTGGTGAGACGTGGTGATATATTTTTATTAGTACATTTGAGTACATTTGGGAGCATAGTTAATCCATGTGTTTTTAGCAGTGCATCTTACTATTTATATTAATAGAATACAAATATGATAAGATATATTTATAATCATTATATTCATATGTTATAAAATATATTACTAGTTATTAACTACGTTTTAGTTATAATTATGTTTATATAAATTAACATATATGATAGTTAAATTCTCGTTATACTATCAATACAATATTTTGTTAAGTAATTAAATCAAAAATAATCTGTATAAAAAATCACATTTCACAAAAAAAAATACTATTTCAGATCAAGTATAGGCCTATTCTTCTCCCCCCCTTTTAAATTATATGCTTATGTATTAAGAATGAAGAGGGTCGAAATGATAGAAAGCGTACATACATTTGCGTGGAGAGATAATAGAAAACTAATTAGAAAAAAAAACAGTACACCTGACCGGGATTCAATACCCGTCATCGGCAGTCTAGTCTATTGCAAAAGTGACACTTTAGATCATGTGGCTACTGAAGCTAAAGCTGAAGTTAAAATGATTAAAAAGTGGATTGATTGTTAAGTAAATAAGCAATTTAAGAGTCACCACTATTAGTTTTTTTTAAAAGTTATAAGCCTTATTAAAAACATTTCTGGTATACTTAAGTTGGGATGAACCCCTGGTACAAGGTATGGAGCAAGTAAAGCATACAGTAGCTCACTTAACTCTGCATGCAACCTTCGTTTCAAAAGAGTTTGATATATATAAAATAAAACTTTTAACTCCTAAGAAGCTTCTGTTAGATAAATATTTTTTATCCATTCCTAAAACTTAGAAAAAAAAAGAACTGGGTGAGTTAAAAACTTTTTTTGCTGTATTTAGCTATCTATTTAAGATAATATTCACACAAATGGGGTAGAGACAAAGAAGGTACTAGTTAAAAGAAATAATTTCCATATAATCGTGTAAATATAACAAGTATAAAAAACAAACAAGACACTTTGTTACGTTTGGCCAGGATTTAAATCCCTGACTTATGTCACCAGCTAACCACACAAGACCCTTTTCCTCCTGCCCACCGATGCGGGTGACAAACAAATTAGTTCATGTATCATAAACAGGTCTGACATCTTAGAAATAAACAGGCTATGCTCAACGGAACACATTAATTAAGTTTTCACTTTTTTATTTCACCGTCGTTGTCGGCCTGTTCATTCGTAGTGCCTTTTACAGTTAGATAACGAGGTCGTCGACAGTGGAAAACAATGAATTCCCATTCTAGGATTCGGAGCAGACTGCAGATGTGACATTGTGCAAAACCTGTTGCTAAAGCCGGAGACGGCCGGGGAAAATATAATTGAGATTAAGGGCACGCTGGAAATTGAAGAAGCGGCAACGCTGCTAGGATGAGACAATATTTTTTTACCAGCTCTCAGAGAGACTAGACTTTGATGTATCTGAGACCTTGTGGCAAATACAGCACAGTACTCTAATTCATGAATCAGACTGTACCTACCTAAATACCGCCACCTTTGGATGTAATAAATTAATTTAATGTCGTTATACGAGTACAAAGCACACATTTTGGCTAACTGTGGAGAAATATTACCTCCAGCAGGACATGATTTAGAGCTGAGGAAGTCCCGGGGCTGTTAAAAATTGGGACTCCATCATTAAGTAAATCTTTTCCCCCCAATTCCCAAACATTTCAACATTATAATTTCTTATTTAATAAATTATACACATAAATAAGGAACTGCTGTCATCACAATAAACCAGATTGGTTTTAAACAAGAAATACGTATTTCGTTTGTTTTTAATCATAAGGACAGAAAATAATGTCAACTTAGAAAATATTTTTTATTAATAAATTCTTTAATATCTATAAATAAATGTGTAGAGGCCCCCGAATTTGTGGAGGCCCTGGGACACTAGCCCCTGCCGATCCTCCTTAAATCCACGCTTGAGTTCAGCCTTAGTAATATATATATTATATAACCAAGGCCCAGAATTTGACCAACAAAAAATTATTTAAAGATAGCAAATATAATAACAAAAAAAAAAATGATAAACTTCACTTTAATTTTTTTTAAATACCCAAAAAATGGAAGCGAAAACTTAGAAAGAATGCTCATGAATAATAATATACCAAACCACCCTTTTACAAATATAAACTAAATTAGATCTGTATGCAATGAAAACCCCTTAGCAAATAAACTCTTTCATATAATCAAACATGGGTCATAACTTTACAAATATATCCTTCAATAGAAATATACCTTGTAGAAATAGTGGTCTGAAAGCCCCTATTTCCCTCACAGAATTCTATTATATATTAGGATTTTGGTAGGGAAAGGACCCTTCAAGCCTTCCTTCTTACCATGACTGGGGTTTAACTGTTCCCTTCAATTGTAACCCATTCCAACTTAGATTCAAAAACACATTCTGGAGTTTTCATAATTTTTTTTACATTTATATTATGAACATTCAATGGCGACAGTTAAATTTTACAACTATAATACATATGCAAAACATCACATATTTTGGCTGCGCGAATGTCCTTTATTCAAATTTGAAAATAAAATAAATATGGCAATTTTAATTACTGATACCATTTGATAGTATGAAAAACAAATAGAGTGTAATAAAATTGCTTCATGAAGCCCGAGATAATTATGGTAGGTCAAAATGAATCCTTGGAGGACAATTTGAAAAAAAAGCGTTGGTCTACGTAATCATAAATTTACAAAACATGGCTAAAATCCAAATTATTGCCTTAACGATTGTTGAAAAGTTTAAAAATATTTCCTAAAATATTAAAATGATAAAAAATTACCAATAAATTATTCATAACATATATATTTTCTCCAATAATAGGATTATGAAAACGAAGTTAATATACACATGAGTGTGTAAAGTAGCAAAAAAAGACGGCAGATAAAAAATTTGGATCTTTTTTATTATGTTTTTATATCTATTGTCACAAAAAGTAATTAATGTTTTAAAACATGTGTATGAATATTTTTTTAATATTATATAGTCGGATACTTTACTTTATATTCTACTAGATCCTTATTCCCCCACCCTCATTATTATTTTCAACACACATATTGAATAATCATCATAGACTCTACCATAAAATATGAGTGACTATCGACTTTTTTATGAGGAATAAATTAAATTTTCGAAATAAAATATAGCCTATGTGATTTGCTGATAATGTAGCTTTATATTGGTGAAAGCATTTTTAAAATCGGTCGAGTTGTTTTTGAGTTTATCCATTACAAACAAAAAAACTAAAAATCAAATATTTCCTCTTTATAATATTAGTGTAGATTATGTCTTGCAGTTTAGTAAACAAACTAGAGGATATGATAAGAAGCTAATATATTTCTCAACCTCACAAGAACATAAGATATTAAGTAGGTAAAAACCATAGACAGCACTGGTATAATAATGACTACTTTATAGTCCCCTGATAGCCTAGGCCATATTGAGGGAATGTAATTTAAATGGGTGGATCCCCCCCACCCCCCCAAAAGTTTTTTGGCACCGTGTTTTATTACCTGTTCAGGTTATACGCATATTTACTAACTACGCTAATAAGGAAGGGATGAGGAAGGCTTGATTTAGAGGAAGTGTACCTGCATTTTGTGGAGGAAAAATAAAACCCCTTAAGGAAAAAACACCTAAATACATCAAACCAAGATTTGGACTCCTATCTCCGTCATCGGCAGTCAAGTCTATTATGAGGGTGACGTCTTAAACTATGCGGCAACCAAATCATGTACATTTTAAGTTGAAGTATATATTTCTTCTAATCTTACAAAATCAAATACAAACAATTATGTGCAACGAGTAAAATTTATCAAATAAATGAATTAAATATATTTAAATATTATCATTGCCAACATATAGTATATATTAAAATTATATTATAAATTAAATAAATTAAAATAATGTAAGAAAAACAAATTAGCACCACATCTTACTACCCTTTAGGGTTATACGCTAAAATGAATAAAATAATATAAAAGCATAGTTTTGCAATTGCAAACGATAAATAATTATTTGATTTTAAAACTAATTGTATTAAAATCTAAAGTCACCTTATTTTAAATTAAATTAAGACCTATTTTATTTTTAATAGCTAAGTAAATACATTTTGAAAAATTATTTAAAACACTGTGAATACTAAATTAACTAAAAACTAAACGTATTAATTTAATTGTTGTGGGTTAGTGAACTAATAAGTTATCAAAGTCTGTGTAAAAAAAGTATTTAATAAGTACTTTGTAAATTTCCCAACACTTAAACAAACACTTAAAAACATCCACGTTAACTATATAGAACTAGTTGTAAACATGATTAAGGCATGTGATCTCATTATTTCGATATTATGATAGTAATTAATATCATGCGTACTTATTGAAAATTTCGCTCAACACAATTGAAAAATAACAAAAGGTTATTTTGTTTTAACATGTGAAAGAAAATATAGATATCTGCCTATTACAAAAAAAAATTTCACTGAACAGTTAAAATATTTCCCAACTCAAACTAAACACTTTAGAAAGCATTGACGTGAAGTTGAACACAATACCTACTTGTGTACGGGATGTAAAAATGTTATCTCATTATACATGAATTATGATAATATTTCTCAAGTACTGATTAGAGGTCTCAATTATTAACACGTGAAAGATAACTAGCTAAAAAATATATTTAATCCAATATTTCAATATCGTTTGAAACCACTTGTCGCAAATTATACAATAACTAAAAACGAATAATCTTTGAATAATACTTCAAATATATTCAATCTAGACACGTGACGTAAAATTATTCTTCCTTCTTTGATAAAGTGCCAGAAGTAGGCCATGTTTTGCACGGCAGTATGTTTTTTAAGACAGTATATAATACATATGCATCATGTAATAAGAAAACACGTGAAAAACAAACAAATAACAAATTTGTATCACTTTACTAAAAATAAATAATTTCTTTCCTTATTTACTTCTTGGAAAACATGTATATACATTATATAACCACAAAAATGTAGACCTCGGTGGTTTTGGGATAAAGTTCTTGCCTCAGGACCTGATGTTCGTGGGTTCAAGTCCAGCCGAGGTCAACGAATTTTTCTTGAGCGTTAAAAATCCTTAGCAGAAGTAAATGTGTCTGTTCCATCTAAATTGAGGCATGTAAAAGAACCCTGAAAAGTTCGTTAAAATACCTTACCCGGCAAAATTGTCAGAACCTTTCACGCTCACTCAAAGAAATTCTGTGCGGAAGACAATGAGGATGTAGCATAATTTCTGAACTTCTCTTGTACACGGGATTTCTAACAGGTGGTGCTGTCAGCACTAACCAGCCAAAGTGCACCCAACTCCGGATGGATAGAAATCACTTCAAACCAACGTTTGGGTGTTTGAATTAAGAAGGAGAAGAGCGACACAAATTTAGTTTACATTACTCAAAATAAAATATCGTATGAATATATGCTACTGACGGGATTGTTGGGGTTCTAGTCCCTACAGGATGATCTTGGATGTTTTACCACATGTAGTTTGTATTATCGTTTTCTCACGCTAATTCAAGTACACTTCCTGATAAAAGGGTGTCATGTAGTCAGTATAACGAACCCTCCGATCGTTAATCTTAGTTTTTTTAGATTGCTGCTGATTTTCATTCAAAAAGCTACTCATTTTTCCTTAAGAGGCTGAGCTATACCTCGTTCCAGATCCAATGCTTCACAAAAATAGATAAGTACCGGGGATTGAATTTAGGACCTCTGGATCTGTATCCAGTAACTTTGAACACTAGATCATAAAGGTGGCCAATATTACTGAGAATATGTTACAATTAATAAAAGTGAATGGGAAATCTCGTAACCATTCCTGATTGGTACGTGTACCACAGTTTGAAAAACAATATTTAATATTAATTTATTAATGATCCTTTAACTAACCGGGCCCATTGTTTAGTGGTCAGTGCACCTAGCTACAAACCTAGAAGTCACGGGTTTGATTGCCGGCTGATATTTTGGGTATTTTTCCCGAAAGGGGACGTATTGTTCCCGAATGGGGAACTACCCCAATGGTTAGTTAGTGTAGTGAGTAAGAGGGTGTGGAAACAATTATCTCCATCACTTCATTTCATCGGGACATGGAAAGAGCATCCACGGAAAGAATGTAAGATTAGTTCATTTGGGCGTCCCCTGGGAAATGATAGATTAGTTTTGCCTATTATTATTATTATTATTATTAATACCGCGTCTTACTACCCATTCAAGTTGTACGCACTCATGATCATGTGTAGTGGTAGGGTGATTGTAAGATGTGCTGGAGGACTTACAGTCTAACGTGGGATCCGAACCATGGTGGAGACCTGACATTTCACACATTCACATGTTGATACACGTCTTGTATGTAAGAGGTGAAGGAAGTGTTTGCCAATAAGATAAATCTGGGCCGGGACTAAGGATTGAACCCCGGTCCCCCAGTAGAGAAGTCAGACACCTTACCCCTAGACCACCAGGTCACCCTTAGTACTGACTATTCTTTCCACTCCTGGACTACGAGTGATTTAGTCCAGACGCGAAAGATTTTATATATCCTCTAATTAAACTTTATAGACCTACTAGAAAACAAACTTGTAGTGAGCTAATGATCACAAATTACTCCGCTGCTCTCAAATCACGGGAACATTAAATTATAACCCCACAAATATTTGAACCACAATCTCTAATGATCTGTTCATCATATTTCAGGACGACCCTCAACATCCCCAACCACAGATGTAGCCAAAACACTAAATATTTAGTGGTTGTGGTATTTTGTCAACTTTGAAGAATTTATATCGAGCGCAAATTGTAGACAAAACAATAACATGAATTTCCACCGATTCAAACTCTCATTACAATCTCGTCTACTAACAAAAAAGTGTTCGAACACATTTTAAAATTATACTTTTAAAAGTTAGTGGACAGTTAAATTAGTTCCTCAAATAGTATGTCGAAATAATTTAAGGTTTAACGTACTTAAAAAATCGTCAAATTAAACAAATTGCCAACGTGTTGGTTTGTCTTATGTGTGTACAAAAAATTTTAAAATCTCTGTTTGGTAATATGAATACCGATCTCGTTACAAGTAATATTTTTTTGCTTTACAACATCAAACATTCTTACTGAGCTCAAGCTAACACCGCAAATAACGTATTTAGAGAGTGCACGGTTGAGAAGGAATAGAAAAAAAAGAGAGATAATATAGAAAAAAAAATCAGATTTGATTTTTAGATTAGAGTTTGTTTCTTTCCTAAACCAACTTTCCCTGCAAACCAAAGTGCAATTATCTAACCGCACGTCGTATGATTGTTTTGTTTTTTTGTGTGTGTACAATTCAAGAAATGAAATAAAACCAATCTAGTTGAAAAAAAAAAAAGACTTGGCATACCTGTCATAAATGAGAGGACAAATTGAGCTTACTATAATGGAATTGTGCTAGGAAGGTAGGTTTAGTAAATACAAACTTTTTTTTTTTGCAATTGACATTCAAATTACTTAAATATATTATGATTCTACCAATATTACAGTAATACTATCTATCAAAAGTGTTAGTCGAGTCATTAGGATTTGACGTTTATTTTGGTCATCTCATACACTAGAATCTAGGAGTGGAGGGGACTGCAACGTCACTATAATTCTTTCTCTTTATATTTAACTAGACCCCCCTC